>PVJL010000555.1:106336-152168 GCA_004026885.1 Lyroderma lyra | reverse complement strand
CCCCCCAAAAAAAAAAAAATAGGTATATATAAAAGCATTGGTGAAGGAGTGAGGAAACCAGCATTCTCATACTCTGATAGTAGGAATATGTGAGTTAACAGCTTTTTAGAGGAGTAATTTGGTAATTCTTATCAAAAGCTGTAGAATTTTGGGAAGGTAATGGGCAAAGACGTTGACCTTAACACACACAAATTTTCCTTTCACCAGTCATATAACTGTTGACTCAGCATTTCTTTTATTATTTACCCTAAATCCATAATTGAGGATATATGCCAAGTTGTAAGTATTATACCAAACCACTCTGAACTACTGAAATGTCTAATCATAGATGTGTTAAATTCAGATTCAGTGGTCCTAAGAGTAGGAGCTGGGTAAGTAGGACCTGGGAATCGGCATTTTCAACATGCGCTCTGGATAATTCTGATGAAAGTGGTCTGTGGACCACATTTGAGGAACATTTACTCATCATTACATTGATGTGCTTTAATTTCAGGTTCCATGATGTGCTAAGGCTCTCTACAAACCGATCTTTGACTTCCCTGCTCAGCCTTCTTTACAACTATTTCCCAAACAACCTCCATCTATCATGCTCCCGTCTGAGACCCTTCTTGTGCAACTTGTCACTCACACCATTTTCTTCATTTTTCCTTGCTTCTACTTCCCACCCCTGCTGAAGCTCTTCCTGGTGAAACCATAGCCCATTCTTCAGCAACCCACTTGTCTTCTGCCTCCCTCCCCCAGCTTTATGGAGATACAATTGACAGCATATACTTTTTAATTCATAACAATTAGTCTCTTTCCCTTCTCAGTATTTTTTTATTATTTTTAATTTTTTTATTATTTTTTTTTAATTTGCGGAGGTGGGTGGGTGGGGGTATGTGGATAGTTCCCCGGCCGGAAATTGAACCCAGGCCGCAGCGCTGACAGCACCAGTGCCGAAGCCCTAAGCCACTTCACCACCAGGGAACTCCCAGTATTTTTTTTTTTTAATTGTTTTTTTATGTGGGTAGTGCCCTGTCTGGGAATCGAACCCAGGCCACAGCATTGACAGCGCCGAAGCCTTAGCCACTACACCACCAGGGAACTCCCCCCTTCTCAGTATTTTCACATTTCATACTTTTATACCATTCATTGTATTCTCTTCTGAAATATGACTATATTAGTGAGCATGTTTTATATTTTGTTTCTTAAAAATGTATTCAGATCATGTTTAGTATAGCACACACTCATGAGTGCTTTTTGTGTCCTGAGTAGCATACTAGGTGGTAGGGGCTCAGAGAATTTTTAAAAAACATGGACTTTCCCCTCAAGAAACTAATACTCCAGCAGAAGAAGCCAACACCACTAACCTTGATATGAGGAAGTCCTGATATTGGTGGAATGAAAAATTACGGACTTTCTGGGGTGGAGTTTAATTGAGGATATTGAGAAAATTTGAGATGACCTTTGAGCTAGATTTTAACCCTTTTCCGGTCGGTCCCAAGAATATTCGCCAACAGAGCTTGCGTCTACAGCGTTTACCCCAAGATAACTCATGTATTATTAATCCTAACTTTACCCCCATAGTTCTGTGCTTTGAAATTTACCACACAAAAAAAATATTATTAAATAGTGATCATCATATACATTTGTTGCATTAGGATTAGAGACAGGTTCTATTTAGAAATAATTCTAAGGGGAGTTCCCTGGTGGTGTAGTGGCTTAGGCTTCGGCGCTGGCGCTGTCAACGCTGCGGCCTGGGTTCAATTCCCAGCCAGGGAACTACCCACATTAAAAAAAAAAAAAAAGAAAGAAATAATTCTAAGAACAGTTTATATTTTATTTTCATATTGAAAAACCATGTATGTAAAATGAAATGAAGCTGCACCTTTTTCCTAAATGGGAAAAGGGTTAAAGGATGAAAATTTCTCCAGGCAGGAAGTAGTAGAAAGGCAATTTATTTATTTTTTATTTATTTATTTATTTATTTTTGTTTTGTTTTCTTTTCTTTTTGGTATGTGGGTAGCTCCCCGACTGGGAATCGAACCCAGGCCGCAGCACTGACAGCACCAGCGCTGAAGCCTTAAGCCACTACACCATCAGGGAACTCCCTAGAAAGGCAATTTAAAGTGGAAAAAAATCAATGAGCAGAGATTAAAATTTATTAAATCACTCAGGAAATAGTTCTAAGTGCCAGGGATACAAAAACAAAGTCCTTGCTTAAATTCTCTTAGGGTGACAGATAATGAACACATTAACAAATTAAAAATGTACTAGGTAATGTTAAGTGCTCTGAAGAAAAAAGGCTGGGTCAGGATATAGTGAGGGATGGAGGAATATTATTGTAGGTAGGTGGTCAGGGAAGGCCTCACTACAGGAGGTGACATCTAAACAGAAGCATAAAAGAAGTGAGATGTGCAGGGAAAGTGGGTTTAATGGAAGGAAACACCAGTGCGTGTATGGGAAAATGTATGGTGTAAACTGATGTAAATATGATACTTTAAAATTTGTATTAATCTTTTTTTGAGGTGGGTGGTTCCCTGGCTGGGAATCAAACCCAGGCCACGGCGTTGAGAGTGCTGAAGCCTAGCCATTACACTACCAGGGAATCCCCTCTATTAATTTTTGAAAAATATTTAAGTTATTTTTCACTTTAAAAAGTTTATAAAAGGATTTTTAACAGATCTCATACAGACTTTGTTCTGTAGTGCGTGGAATGTCTTTAGGGGTATTTACTTTAAAAAGACAGTATATTCATTTTGTTCAAAAAGCAAAACAATATAAAAAGATAAATTATCGGTCTTTCTTGATTCTACCTCAAATTCCTTAGGCTCCTCCTACACTTTCATTAGGTAATATTCAGTGCTCTGAAGGAAAAAGGCTGGGCTGGGTCCTTTTAAAATGTATCCTTGTGTTTCTTTATAAAAGCAGAAGCAAAAATACATTTTTTTTCTCCTTATCTAAAAGGCATATACTATATACACTAAGATACCTCGTTTTCACAGATGAAATGTCTAGGATTTCTTGCTACACAAGGAGACCATTTCTCCTTAGTTTTTATGGCCACATGGTATTCTGTTGTGTAAATAGGCCATAGTGCATTTAACCATTCCCTTGGTGGTGGACGTTTGAGTTGTTTATAGAAACAGTGCCATAGTGTGATTATTCTGAAAAGAGAGATTACTGGGTCAAAGGATAGACGGGTTTGTAATTTTGTTAGGTATTGCCAAATTGCCGTGAGAGATTGTACCACTCCCATCAGCAATATATGAAAATGTCTATTTCTCCACAGCTTTCCCAACTTTTGGATTTTTGCCAGTGTAATAGGAGAAGAGTTACATCTCAAAGTAGTTTTATTATTGAGCTATAATTCATAGGCCTTAAAATTCATCTTTTTTAAAGTGTACAGTTCAGTGGTATTTAGTATATTCACTAAGTTGTGCAACCAACCATCACCAGTGTCCAATTCTGGAACATTTTTATCATTCCCAAAAGATAACTCTGTATAGTCCCGTTCCATTTCCCATAGTCCCTGACAACCACTAATCTACTAATTTACTTTCTGTCTCTATGGATTTGCAATTCTGAATATTTCATATAAAATGAAATCATAAAATATGTGGCTTTTTTATATCTGACTTCTTTCACTTGGCATTATGTTTTCAAGGTTCATCCAAGTTGTGCGTCTTTTTAAAGGGGAATTTGTGTGTGTGGGGGGGGGGGGCTTCCCTGTGGAATATCTGTATATCTCTTGCCATTTTTTCAGTGGATTTTTGTTAGTTTTTTTGTTTTTTTTTTTTAAACTCTATCCATTAGGGACATTAGCTCTTTGCCTATAAAAGAGTTACTGAAAATTTTCTCTCCAGTTCATTATTTTTCAGTATTGCTTATGGTGCTTTTGTTTGGTTGGTTGGTTTTGTTTTTAACCATGGAGGTACTTTTTTTGTACCCAGATTCATCTTTTTCTTTTCTTCCCACTTCCAGAATTATATCAGATATCAACTATGTTTTATTCTAATACTTTTTATGGTTTCAGCTTTTATATTTAAATACTTTATCTATTTGGGGATTATTTAGATATCTAATGTGAGCTATGAATTCTTCTTTTATCTTTTTCTCCTGGTGGTTATCCTGCTGCCCAAACATCGTTAATTAAATAGTCAGTTTTTGCCCCACTGTTTGAGGAGCCACCTCTCACTAGTGGCTTTTCAGCAAAGGAGTGACACAGATTCATTTTAGAGAGAATTCTGGTAGAGGGGGATGTAGGAGACAGGCTCAAGAGGGAAGAAGATGAAATGGGTATTGTTCGTTTATAACCTTTAAGAGTTTTGTTTTTCTTTTAGGGTTTTAATGTATAAATATTTATTTGTTTTTATAAAATTGGAAAACTTCTGTTTTGTATTTTACTTTTTTTCAGTTACTACATCATTTTTCTAAATTCTTAAATTTATTTATTGAACAGATACTTACTGAGAATCTACCACCATTTGCCAAGCAGTCGGGTTTTAGATACTGGGGATAAAAACAAACAAACAAACAAAATCCTACCCTCATGGGGCTTACATTCTATAAATAATAAAATTATAAAATATAAATTGTGTATGTGTTATGTGATAGTTAAGTGCTATACAGAAAATTTAAGTGGTTTCCTGGTGGTGTAGTGACTAGGCTTTGGCATTCTCAACACCACGGCCTGGGTTTGATTCCCAGCCAGGGAACCACTAAAAAAAGAAAAGAAAAACAATTTAAACTGAGTAAAGGGGCTAGAGAATAACAAACGTTAAAGGGAAGTGGTTCTGGGGGAGTCTCATCATGGAGATGACTTTTGAGCAAGGACTTGAATAAAGTAAGGGAGAGTCCTGCTAAAATCTATGAAAAGAGTATTAAAAGCATTGCAAAGAGCAAGTGCACAAGTCTTGAGGCAAGAGCATGGCATATTTGGTATGATCTGAGTAATAGTAAAGATGCAGCTATTTCTGAATCAGAATGAGCAGGAGGGAGAATGGAAGGAGATGAAGTCAGAAAGTGAACTGGTGGCTGTAAGGTAAAGGGTTTTATTTTATTTTATTTTAGGTGGGGGTGGTTCCCTGCCTGGGAATTGAACCCAGGCCATGTCATTGAGAGCACCGAAGCCTAGCCACTACACCACCAGGGAACTCCCTGTAAGGTAAAGGGTTTTAGACCGTGGTAAAGACTGTAGGTTTTATTCCAAGAGAGCAGAAGGACATAATCTGACTTACTTTCTAAAAGTTTTACACTGGTTCCTTTTTTTGGAAAATAGACTTGAGAAAGATTGAGAGCATAGTCTAGGGAACCAATTAGAAGACTTTGGCTTTTACGGTAATCTTGGTTAGAGATAAAGGTGGCTTGGAATAGAATGGTAACAATAGAAGTGGTAAGAAGTGGCTGGATTGTGGATATATTTTGGAGAGAGATTTGACTTGATTTGCTGATGGTTTGGCTATGGAGTAAGAAAAAGGAGTGAGGTTAACTTGAAGGTTTTGCCCTTCAAGAATTATTTACTGAGATTGGGAACACTGAAGTGGAGTAGGTCTCTGGAGGGTGGAGGGTGGGAAGATTGCTTTGGGGTATGTTAAATTTCAGCTACTTAACAGACACACAAGAGAAGATGTAATGTAGCAGTTGAATTTCAGGTCTGAAGTTCAAGGGAGATGTTGGAGCAAATGGAGTATCTTTATAGCTGGAATTCTAGTGGAGGAATTGGCAAAGAACACAAAAGGTTAGGCTAATAAGATAGGATAAAAATCAGTGTATATATTTATAACTTTAAAAAAGGATAAGTGGGGGAGTTCCCTGGTGGTGTAATGGCTAAGTCTTCGACGCTGTCAACGCTGCGACCTGGGTTCAATTCCCAGCCAGGGAACTACCCACATAAAAAAAATAAATAAATTTTTTAAAAAAGGGTAAGTGGGAGTTTCCTAGTGGTGTAGTGGCTAGGTTTCGGCGCTTTCAATGCTGCAGTCTGAGTTCAATTCCCAGCCAGGGAACTAACTCCCCACCACCACCCAAACAAAAAAAAGAAAAGTGAGACTGAACTAGAAACTGAAAAATAAAAACCAGGAGTGAATATAATAACATCAGGGAGGCTAAGTGAAAAAAAAAAAAAAGTATTTCAAGGAGGAAGGAGTGATCACTTGTATCAAATATGGCTTTTGAAAGGGTAAATGAGAAAATTGACCATTGATTGAATTTGGCAGGAAGAAGTTGTCAGTGGCAAGGTAGTTTTGCAAGGTCGGTAGCATGAAGGCTCATTGGTATGTGTGCTCTTCCATCATGTGGATGTTACGATCACCATCAGTCAAGTAGTTTTCATCAGGTGCTTTCAATTCTTCAAATATTTCACATACCCAAATTCAGATCCATGTGATGTATTTGAGAGCATCATGAATAATTTATAGGTTTATGGCCTATTGGATATTGGAGTTAAGAGAATATAGCATAGTAAAAATAGAAGATGGAGTAAACTTACCTGTTGAACCAACCTGTGCCAGTAGCTCTAACTTGACCAAGTTATTCTCATGCTGTTATCTAAAAGATAAGATTTTGTAAGGATTTAAAAAAACCAAGCACCCAGTATAGTTCTTGGCATATATTTGTTTAGTAAATCCTAAATGGTGTTTTATTGTTTGTTTTATAGGGAGAGTAAGGATTGTTTTCATTAAAAAGTCACAATGTTATTAATTGATACTGGAAACATAGAAGATAATTTTGGGGATGGAAGGGAAGAGGAAAAGAAAATTAGTTCTTTTGGGAACATGTTCTGATTGATAAGACATTTTATATGGAGGTTTTTTCAGTAATAAGAGAACATAAAAGAAGATAGCTAAATCTTAGTGATTTCTAATTTAATTCCATTGTGATCAGAGCACATACTTTGTATGATTTGAATAATTTTTTTTTTTTTTGTATGTGGGTAGTTCCCTGACTGGGAATCGAACCCAGGCTGCAGCGCTGACAGCGCCAGCGCCGGAAGCCTTAAGCCACTACACCACCAGGGAACTCCCCTTGAATAATTTTAAATGTAGGCTTTTGTTATGGCCCAGAATATGGTCTATGTTAGTAAATGTTCTCTGTATCCCTGAAAAAATTGTGAATTCTTCTGCTGTTGGGTGGAGGGTACTCTAAGTCAGTTTACTTATTAAAATGAACGATAGTATTGTTTCTTGTATATGCTTACTGTTTTTTTCTCTATTTGTTCTATGCATTATTGAATGAGGAGTGTTGGAATCTCCAGCTATTAATTGTAGGTTTGTCTGTTGCCTCTCTTAGTTCTATCAGTTTTTGCTTCATTTTTAAAATTAATTAATTAATTAATTTTATTTTGCGGGGGAGTGGGGTAGTTCCCTGGCTGGTAATCGAACCCAGGCTGCGGCGTTGAAAGCGCCAGAGCCTAGCTAGCCACTATACCACTGGGGAACCCCATGCTTCATTTTTTTAAAAGCTCTGTTAATGTGTGTAAAAACATTTAGGAATTTTATGTCCTCTTGATGAATTATTATGAAAAGACCTTCTTTATTTTGGGTAATATTCCTTGCTCTGAAATAGATTTTGTCTGATACTGATATGTAGCTATTCCAGCTTTCTTTTGATTACTATTAGCATGTTAGATCTTTCCCCATGTTTTTGCTTTTCATCTCTTTGTGGATTTACATGTAAAGTGGGTTTCTTATAGACAGTATATGGTAGCTAGATCTTGTTTATTTAATCAAATCAGACAATCTTTGCCTTTAAATTGGAACGTTTAGGGAGTTCTCTGGTGGCGTAGTGGCTTAAGGCTCCGGTGCTGTCAGCGCTGCGGACTGGGTTTGATTCCCATCCAGAGAGCTACCCACATAAAAAATAAATAAATAAATAAATAAATAAATAAATAAATTGGAATATTTAGACTACATGTAATGTGATTATTGATAGGTTGGGTTTAAATCTGCTATCTTCCTATTTGTTTTCTCTTTGCCTCATCTGTTTTTTATGATTCCATGTTATCTTTGTTGTTAGTTTATTAACTAACATTGTTTTGTTATTTTAATGTTTGGTTTAGGGTTACTGTATCCATCTTCTCACAGTCTGTTCAAGTAATAGTAAACCAGTTCTTGTGCAGTATAGTAACCTTTCAACAGTATATTTCCATTTCCTCTCCTTCAGCCTTTTGTGGTATTATTTTTATACTTTTACCTCTATCTAAAAGAAGTAAATTTCCATCTTATGTCATTTTTCTTTTGTCTGAGAGACTTAACGTTTCTTGTTGTGCTGCTTGACTGAGGATGACTTCTTTCAGCTTTTGTGTATCTGAAAAAGTCTTTATTTCATCTTACCTTTAAATAACTTTTTTGAGATATAATTGACAAATTACACAGGGCTCCCAGTAGAGTTGAGGTGACAAGACATAAAGTTGTGGCAGTACCAGTAGTAATGGTAGTAATGATGTTGCCCTGAGACCACACATAACTCTGACCACTTCATATATATATATATACATATATACACATACATACATACATACCATCTGTTACCTCTCCTTTAGCAAGTATTATCATCTCAGACTTGTGTACCCTGAACTGAATTCACCAACTTCTCTAGTCCCTAGTTTTCAATGCTCAAATAAGTTATCCTTCTTAATTAAATAATTTTTGTTGAAAATACCATTTTTCTATTTTTTATTCTTCCCTTCCAATTGCCAAGAAACCTTAAGAGTTTTTTCTGGTTTTGTATTTTAACTTTCAGTTCTAATTCTACATATAAGATCTTACTAAACTTTGAAATTTTTCCTTTGGATTATTACTTGGCTAAATTCTCATCCCAAAGAACAGAATAAGATCCCCTCTTTGTCCGTATGTTTTATCTGTAATGTAATTCTTTACTAGTGGTAAAGAGCCCAGATTCTGACTTCATACTAATGATTGGATGACGTTAGACAAATTGGATGCACCTCTTTTCTTCATCTTTAACATGGATCTAATTATATAATTTACCTCCTGAGATCATCCAAATAATGTGCTTTTACATTTATTCTTCAAAAATCCTATGAGTTCTGTTTTACAGAAAAATGCAGTAAACTTTGACTTGATCCTGTTAGGATGTAATTGATAGAAAACTCTTACAATATAAAGAATTTGGAAGGGAATTACATAATTTATTACCATGTTGATGCCAACTGATTTTTTTTAAATTCTCTTTTCTAGTGCAAGACAAGGTATATTTGTAACTTTGTTTATTTGGAAAATAGACTAAAAATAGCACATTTGGCTTCTGTCCAGTAAATGTTTTGTAAGCAAACATGATTTTCTTCAGTATAGGGGGTGTGTGTATGTGTGAATCCTTTTGAATTATGGGCTACTGTGAATTGCAGGGTTCTTTATTTTAAAAGCTGGTCCTTGAAAGAAAAACCTTTCCATTTTTTAACTTATTCAAGAAATTGATGTGACTATGAAATAATAAAATTTGAAGGAAGACAATAAAATAGGATGTTTATATTAAATGTCACATGGTTAATGTCTGTAGTATATTAAGAATACATTCTGCAGATAAATGGGCAAAAGGATAGAAATAATCCACAAAGTGGGGAATATGGAGGACGTGTATCCTGCTGTATTAAAAACAAAAATTGACATAATTTTGAAATACCTTTTTGCATCTAGTACATAGTAATAACAGACAGTGCTGATGTGATTGTGGTGAAATTGTAATCATTTGTTACCAGGCATTGTAAATTTTAGGACCTTTTTAGAAAGTCGAATGACAGTACAAAGCAAGAACCTTGTGGATTTACATATCCTGGACCTATAATACCACTTTCTAGAATTTGTCTATACATAAATTCAACCAAAGTTTAAAGGATATATTCAAGAAAATACTAAGCAAAAAAGTACATATAAATCAACTGGGGCTTTCCTAATTAGCAAAAAAAAAATGGGATGTTTTGAAAAATAAAAAATTAATTAATTTATTACAACCCCCATTTTGGTGTTTGGCATTCCCCCACTTCTCACCAGTACCTGTCACACATGTTCCCATGTCATTTTCCATTTATAGACAGAGTGTGGAAATGGTTTTTATTTTTTCATGAAGACCATTCACAGATTAATTGCATGCTCTTTTCTCCCTGATCTTTAACCACCTCTCTTTGCCAAAGCAGGGACGCCAGAGAAGCCTTTTTGTCCTGAATGTTAGGTTTCTGATAGCAAAACAAAAAAAATAGTTGCAGCAAAAGGGAACTTCAGTGGTGCAAGAACACAATGAAACCATACTTGGCAGTGACACATTCTGATTAGAATGTCAGTTCCAGAACCCACCATTCTACTCATCTAATTTTCCTGTCTCCCTTCCCCCTCCTTCCACCATCCTTTTCCCCCACATCACTGGAATGAGATACTCTGTGATATTTAAGCCATTCTCTTAATGCTTGCAAAGAGAGAAAGAGGATTTGGAAAGGGAAGAATATCAAAGAAAACCTACTGATTCCTCAATAGATTAAAGTAGTGATGATGCTTCCATTGAGTTTAGGAAGCCCATGGTTATTTTGGAAAGAAAATTGTCCATTGCCCATTTTATTTTATTTTATTTTATTTTATTTTTTAATTTTTTTTGTATGTGGGTAGTTCCCTGGCTGGGAATCAAACCCAGGCTGCAGCGTTGACAGCGCCAGCGCCGAAGCCTTAAGCCACTACACCACCAGGGAACTCCTGCCCATTTTATGAGATGCTGGAGTTGTTATTAAACACATCCTTTATAGTCAGGATATGGGTATAGGGTGCTGAGGCATCTCTGATGCCCATGGATGATCAGGCTCTAAGGGTTCAGCATTTTCTAGGCCTACAGCATAACCAGTGAACAATGTGTACTTCTGGGTGTGTTTTTTTTGTTTTGTTTTGTTTTTGTTTTTGTTTTTTTTGGTTTTTTTTTGCTTTTTGGTATGTGGGTAGCTCCTGGCTGGGAATCGAACCCAGGCCGCAGCACCGACAGTGCCAGCGCCGAAGCCTTAAGCCGCTACACCATCAGGGAACTCCCTTACATAAGCCTTGAACAGCGTATCACCAATTTCTCCTCCCCTCCAGAAATGTTAGATTTTTGTATGACATGCTGAACTATTTAGAAATACTTTCATAGCAATAATTATTTAAAAGATAAACCTTTGGTATAGATGGAGGTAAAGAGGATGAGTTTTCTAATTAATTAACAGTTGCTCTTTTTATGATCTTGGTATACTGGAGCTGAATCTGTATTGTAATTAAAAAAACAAATTCCAGACAAATTATTGTTGTTGGCAGATGTAAATAGAATTTTAGGCTTCAGGGGAAATGCTTTAGATGTGTTTGGGGACAATCTGAGTCTGAGCTTTTGAATGTGAATATTACAGAGCTGTGTTGGAAACCTGGCTTATATCACCAGTTGATGATTGCTTCTATTATTTACTCACCTATTATTTACTTCTTGTTTTGTGGTTTTATAACTTGTGTATTCCATGAGAGAAGTGTTGGGTTCATTTGACACCAGGGCTGGAAATGGGAGTTGTAATTGAAGTCCTATGGTGAGATCTTTGTGTGATCAGATTCTGTATGTAAATCTTCATATTACATGTTAGGTGGGTGCCTGTACTTACTTTCTTCTTCTTCATTGACCTTTTGAAAATTGTTCTGGTTTTTTTTTTTTCCTGAATCTTACCAAAATTTTAAAAATTGGGAGTTCCCTGATGGTGTAGCGGCTTAAGGCTTCGGCACTGGCGCTGTCAGTGCTGCGGCCTGGGTTCGATTCCCAGCCGGGGAGCTGCCCACATACCAAAAAGCAAAAAAAAAAAAAAAAAAAAAAAAAAAAAAAAAAAAAAAAAAAAAAATTACCATGAACATAGAACACTCAGGGATTATTTTAAATTTATTTATTAAATGATAGTAAATGAACAAAGTTGGCACCTAATAGATGAATCCTAGCCATAGTTATTCAAAGGTGGCAAAACTTGATAATGAGCAATAATTTGTCCTGGAATACTCTAAAATCACAATACAGGGAGTTCCCTGGTGGTGTAGCGGCTTAAGGCTTCAGCGCTGGCGCTGTCAACGCTACGGCCTGGGTTCGATTCCCAGCCAGGAAGCTACCCACATACAAAAAAAAAAAAAAAAAAAAAAAATCACAATACAGATGCAGCTGTTTTCTTTCTGTAAGCAGTTGAATCTAAATCACCTCCTGTGGACACGGGTGTCCCAGTGACTGAGAGCCAGCTGTTGGGTGTTTTAACTAAACAGCTTGCTCCTAGTTCGCAGCTCAAATCCCAGTGAGAGCTGTTAGCTGCTCCCAGGAATAGAGCATGCAGGGTGAGGGTTTGCGCAAGGCCTTTAGTGACCTGGTTTAAATTTGTTGAGATTTTCTGCTTTGGCTTTTTCCTATAGGTGCCCGAGTTCATCTACTTTAGACTTTCAAGAATGACTCATCTTCCTGTCGTATTTTCTTAGACTACAGTGACTTAAGAATCTTTGGGTCACTGTGATGTAGTTTCTCCTAACACACATGGGAGGAGAAAACAGTGGTCTTCAAACTTAAGCCTGTTTCCATCTCATGCTGATGGATTCCTGGGGTACATAGAAAACTTTGTTTCTTCCTGAAAATGACAGTTTAGTGATTCATTGTTTTCTGTGGGAAGAAGTTTATGACCTTTTCTTTTTTCCCTTCCAGAGGGAATCTGGAAAAGTTGTAAGCAGAACATCATTTCTCTAAGAAAATTTTGGAGAACAGACATCCTGCACAACAGGTAAAGTGTATTTAAACTTTTTTGGTGATGGCAATAATCACTTATAATTTGCAGAAGTAAACTTGAGGAGAAAAGCTAGGTATACTTAATGTCACAGGTTGCATTAGGGATTTTATATACATTACCTTATTTAGATGGTTTTTACCAGGATTCTGTACATAGTTCTAAGGAAACTATCCTTCAAATGCTATTTTAAATGGGGTTAGCCTATTGATTGGATTTAGTTTCTTCACAATTCAGTTTGCAGTCTTTTTTGTTTGTTTATTTTGTTTTGTTTTTTGGATAGTTCCCTCACTGGGAATCAAACCCAGGCCGTGGCATTGAGAGCACAGAAGCCTAGCCACTACACCACCAGGGAACCCCTTGCAGTCATTTTTTTAACATTCACCATAAACAAAATACAGAAACATAATACAGAAAAGAATCCTGTATATACTGTGCAGCCTAGCTTAGGGAGTATCTTCCTAGTTCCTTTCTGTCTTGTTTTAGTCCTTGATCATTGCCGGTTATTTGCATCTATTCCATCTTCTTAATTATTTTTAATACTTTGTCACCAGGTCCAAAATGTAAGTTTTCTAATAGGGTCCCTCTTCACAATGGAGTCTAACCCAAGTGTCCCAATTATGTTCTCAGTGGTAATCTTACCACGACTGGATCAAGTAGCTACACCTCCATGCTATTTTCTTAACTTGTATCTCACAAAGTTCTCAAGGCCTTATGGAATAATAGTATGTATATAGAATCAAGTGTGCTGTATCTGAGAAATACATCTGAAATGATAGCTACAGTTTTACTTTTTAAACTAGGGAAGACATGAAAGTAAAGCAGACCTGCTAGTTTGGAAGCTCAAACGAGTGCTCACAGACTGAGGTGAATTGTCCTACCTGAGGCTAGAAAAGTGAGAAGCTATTTATTTTAAGTCATTCTAAGTATGAGCCTGGAAGTTGGATTTTAAGTATGTAGAAAAGTAGTTGCTAGAGATAGCATCAGTAAAAAATTAAATTGTTAACATTTTAATACTAGTTGATTATTTTTCTTTTGGTATTTTCCCATTTTTATCAGGGCAAACCAATTCAGTCACCATGAGCTGGAGCTTCCTGACTCGCCTGCTAGAGGAAATCCACAACCATTCCACATTTGTGGGGAAGATCTGGCTCACTGTCTTGATTGTCTTCCGGATTGTCCTTACAGCTGTAGGAGGAGAGTCCATCTATTATGATGAGCAAAGTAAATTTGTGTGCAACACAGAGCAGCCCGGCTGCGAGAATGTCTGCTATGATGCCTTTGCACCCCTCTCGCACGTGCGCTTCTGGGTGTTCCAAATCATTTTGGTGGCAACCCCCTCGGTGATGTACCTGGGCTATGCCATTCATAAGATTGCCAAAATGGAGCATGGGGAAGCAGACAAGAAGGCAGCTCGGAGCAAACCCTATGCAATGCGCTGGAAACAGCACCGGGCTCTGGAAGAAACAGAAGAGGACCATGAAGAGGATCCCATGATGTACCCAGAAATGGAGTTAGAAAGTGAAAAAGAACATAAAGAGCAGAACCAACCAAAACCCAAGCATGATGGCCGACAGCGGATTCGGGAGGATGGTCTCATGAAAATCTATGTGCTGCAGTTGCTGGCAAGGACCGTGTTTGAGGTAGGTTTTCTGATAGGGCAGTATTTTCTGTATGGCTTCCAAGTCCACCCATCTTACGTGTGCAGCAGAACTCCTTGCCCTCATAAAATAGACTGTTTTATTTCTAGACCCACTGAAAAGACCATCTTCCTTCTGATAATGTATGGTGTCACTGGCCTCTGCCTATTGCTTAACATTTGGGAGATGCTTCATTTAGGGTTTGGGACAATTCGAGACTCACTGAATAGTAAAAGGAGGGAACTGGAAGATCCGGGTGTTTATAATTATCCTTTCACTTGGAATACACCATCGGCGCCCCCTGGCTATAATATTGCCGTTAAACCAGATCAAATCCAGTACACCGAACTGTCCAATGCTAAGATCGCCTACAAGCAAAACAAGGCCAACATCGCCCAGGAGCAACAGTACGGTAGCCATGAGGAACACCTCCCAGCTGACCTGGAGACTCTGCAGCGAGAGATCAGGATGGCTCAGGAACGCTTGGATCTTGCAATCCAGGCCTACAATCACCAAAACAACCCCCATGGTCCCCGGGAAAAAAAAACCAAAGTGGGGTCCAAAGCTGGGTCCAATAAAAGCAGTGCGAGTAGCAAATCAGGGAATGGGAAGACCTCCGTCTGGATTTAATCTTGGCTAGGTTTAAAACTTGTGCTTTTCATAGTTTCTGGTAAGCAGCAGCTCACTGAATAATGACTTCCATTGAGTAAACATTTGGCTCTGGCTATCTTCAGGGATGCTGTTGGCTCATGATCCATGCTCAGGGGACTCTGAAGGCAGGGCTGAGTCAAGGGGGAGAAGACGGGAAACACAGTGTTCTGGGCACGTGCTCCAGCAATAATACAGTTGTAGAACTTTACATTTTACATTTGTGTCTTCCAGATCTGGAAAAGAGCAGATGTATTTAAATCATTCTTGTTGAACAGTTTTTATATGTACAGTATTATGGTACTTTTTTTTTAGTATGAAAACTTTTTTTTGTACTTGTACATTGGACCACTGTAGTTATACTTTTATATTAAAGGGGAAAAAATTCCTAAGGTAATGCCTATTAGGCTAATGTTATTACTTTGTTCAGCAAATTCTACCCTGGGTTTAAAGTTTGAATAGATGCTACACCTAATAAAAGTGCCTCTCATGTTGCAGGGATGATTTCAGTTATGTAGGGAGCTGGAGGATGAGGAATCAGTTTTCAGTCCTGTAAAGAAAGTCCACAGTCGGAGATTGAGATCGACTCTCCTTTACTTGAGCAATCTTTGAATCTCATTCATGTGCCCAGCCTTGATGCTAGTCTTTGAAAACCTATTTATATTTTCAAAGGAGAGAAATGATACACTGCAGGATTCCTTTCAGTATCAAGCATTGCCAATGTGTGTTTTGATGGTGTGTATATAATTTTAAGTTCTTTCCAAATGCTGATACATAAAGGTATCCCTAGTTCTGTAGCAGTGTGGAGACCCCTGCTAGAGTTGTTATTAAAATTCCTCTACCACAAAGCAAAGCCACGCCTGGAAAATGAGCCCTAATAGGATGTTTAGTTGTGGACCTGTTTGATTTGCCTTAAATCTATCCAGAAACCTGCCTCTCTTTGGTTTCTTAACAAGCCAGTGATGGATATTTTCTTTATATTGTTAACATTAGAAATACAAAAATTCCCTTGTAGGCTATACTCAAAGCTACTTTATTGCATATGGCAGAAGGCCTAAATCCCAAATTCCTTATTTTTATAATTTACCGTGAAACTTTTGTAACTCATCTGCCAGTGTAGGATTCTGCCTGGAAGACCAGTCACAACTGGGATTCTGTCTGTAAATAGACCTAAAGAGAAGTTCAGTATTTATTTCCTATAACTGTATGAGTAGGCATATCTTGTTTGTTAATGACAAGCATTAATGTTCATGTAACACTGATAATTTGCAGTATTTTATTGCCATTTTCAACCTTGTATTTTGTTGGGGAGCTTGACTCTCTCATCACATTCACATTGCTTGTCTTACAGTTTATGAGCTTCTGAATCAGAGCTTGGTAAAGATTTAAAGGAAGGGGCCTTTGCTTCAACAGGGAGCATTTCATTTTGGGTGTCTTACTCTTTTTTAACAGGAAGCTACCACAAGCCACCTCTAACTTTGAAATTCCACAAGTATTATTCTTAATGTTTTTTATTTTCAAATGCCAGTTGTCCATTATTCAGGAGAATCCTAGAGCAGCACCCTTTGTGCGGTTCTTTTTCTTTTCTCTTTTCTTCGTTCTCCATTGCATTTCTCACCCTCCCCCCAAACAAACAAAAAATCTGAGTAGAAAATTTAACCTTGTGTTTTAGCCATGCATTTATCTTTCTTTTGCTTTTTTTTTAAATTATAAATTTTGTCCTAGAGAAGTTCTTCAGGATCTCTAAACATCTTAAGCAAAATGCAAGTTTGGGTGGGACTAAAGGGGAAATTTTCAGAAAATTACATATGTGTGTATCCTGGGTAATTAATAGACATGCACAGTTTCCTTCACACCAAATGTTTAGTAAGGAAATTCAAATAATTATTCTAAGAAAACGGGCAAGATTTTAAAGACCGAAGCCCAACTAAGATAAAGAACTGCCAGTTATTCTTACATCATTAGAGCTTCAAGTAGATTTCTTAATAGGAGGACAAAAACACACATACACTCACGTCCATCTCCTCAGAGCCTGAAGGGGAGCAGAGTGGCTTTGCCAGCGGAAAGGTTGGGGCTCGTGGGGATCAGAGAGTGGCAGAGAGGGAGGGAGTCAAGCAGAAATGCCAGACAGACATGTGGCGCCAGAAGCATCCACTTAGTTTCTACAAACAGTGCCCCTGGTGTTTCATCTTGGCTTGTTCTGCTGAGAATGTTATCTTCTGTGCCTGGATAATTCTTCAGCTTCTTCAAGTGTACAGAAAGATATTCTAAGTCACTTCACATGTGCACACAGGTTTAAAATCTATTTTTATCCTCTCACTAAAGTTTTAATTATGACATGGGTTTCCCAACTCTCACTGCTTTCTTAGTATATTTCTTTCAGCCTTTGTACATAGGAGTTTGCCAAAGCCATTTTCCCCTAATGGCATCCGTGAACCTACATTAAGAAAATGGTTCTGTCAGCGTCAAGCTTAAGCTTAAGCTGTCAACTGGGTCTGCAGTGAATCTGTAAAAATGTTGTTCCAGTTATTGTTCTGAAACTTGTACGTATTTGTATAAAAAGCCTGTCAGCATTTTTTTTCCTATCAAAATCATAATCCTTTGAATTACTGTATAAATCATGCTCTGCCATATGACATTTGATTCTCTGAGTACAAGTTGAGTGCTTAGTCCTTCACATACTAGAATCAGGGTA
This sequence comes from Lyroderma lyra, assembly GCA_004026885.1. NCBI lineage: Eukaryota > Metazoa > Chordata > Mammalia > Chiroptera > Megadermatidae > Lyroderma > Lyroderma lyra. The sequence continues at coordinate 134,446 of PVJL010000555.1, read as the reverse complement.
TGGTCACCAACATGTTTATATTCCTTAACATACTGTTGGATTGATTAGATACGGTGTGTTCTTTGCTCATCTTAGTTAAAATCTATTATTCAGAGATATTTGTAAAACAAACATGCTTTTTTCTTAGTTCAAATTTGAGGGGAGAATTAGATAACATTTTTCTCTAAAGAAATGTTAATACTCGTCTTGTGGCTTCAAGTTCATTTGATGACTTAGTTTTGCCTGTTTCTATTTTGTTCACTTAAAACCACAAGTATGTTAATTTCATTTGAAGTCAGTTTTTCTGGGGATTTTCCTTGACTAATGACTAATAGCTATAGAATTACTTTTTGATAAAAATGAGCTTTGCTATCTAAAATGATTCCGAGGGTTAGGACTCCCACATAGCTGTCTTTCAGAAGGACACCTATATCTTCAAAGAGAAAAAAAAAATCGTCATTGGGTACTGTAACTCTTTCTTCCTGGTATGAAATGAGGCAGTTCACTTTACTCTTCCAAGTTTCACGAGCCACTTACCTCTCAGGCTTGTCATGAAGTAGAGAGAGCCTATGGTGAAAGGTATTAAAAAACCAATTATTAATAATGGTCATTTGTCTGAGCTTGGATCTTCAAAAAAATAGTTGATAGAACTGTGTGATGATAGTAAGATGTCCTTCAGTGTTCTTTGTCACAGGAATCAGTGGTGGTTTAAAACACTTGGTCTAATCAGTTTACACTAAGAATGGACTTAAATATTCCTATTGGTTGTACCTATGCTTTACCCATTAAGCTTATGAATGCCCATCTTCATGCTTTCTGTCTCATTTAAGAGAGTATACTTCTAAAAATAACATCTATAGGAGTTCCCTGGTGGTGTAGTGGCTTAAGGCTTCGGCGTTGGCACTGTCAGCGCTGCTGCCTGGGTTCATTTCCCAGTCAGGGAGCTACCCACATACAAAAAATAATAATAATAATAAATAACATCTATAGTTTATGGTAAATTTTTGGCCAACCAGCTTTCAGTAAAAGGCAACTATGTGATACTTGAACCTACTTCAAGGAATGCCTTTTTGTAAAGGAAAAGTCCTTCCTGACTCTGAAGAAAAGTACCTGAAGTCAATGATACATAGTTGCTGGTTATTTTAATTGGAAGTTTCCAAGTATTAGATCGATTTTAACTTTACAAAATCATGTAATCTCTTGAAGAGTCTTACCACCTGAAAATAATCAAGTCCTGGCACCTCTACAGTGCAAAATTTGGAAATAAAATTTCAGCTCACCTATATATCATAAACCTGTAATAATTCAGTCACCATCAAATGTTAGAATCATTAGGTTGAATTGCATACGTGTCACTCATTTTGGCCACACATCATGGAGAGTTTAAGATTTTATTGGTTGTTTAATGCAATTGTGTTGTTTTATTGTTTTCAATAATGTTGAGTTTGGATCATGCACATTCCATGTTCATAATCATAATTTTTAAAGAAGCAGTCCATAGTATTCCAAAATCTAGGAGTCCAAACAAAAGAAATTTCTACTCGTGTGCAAAACGTCTACAGAAATAAAAGAAGAGTTCTGCATTTCAGGTTGGCTTGTTGAACCAACAAAGACTTGGCTGTATGCTTCCAAGATTGGAAATCTTTGTCTTTATTGTACTCAATTGTGTTTCCTTTAATAAGTCTCTTACAGAAGTCTCTACCTCAGGCACTGTTAGATAAAGTTGGCATATTGATACTGAAAAACCGCTAAGGACTTCCACCTTTTTAAGATAATCTAAATGTAAAATTCAACTGTTAACCAGTAATCTAATGTCTCGTGGTATGCAGTTTGGATATTGTATGAACAGCTAAGAAATTACCCATTCTAGTGCCAAAGATCATTTGTTGCTAATTTTGTTATGTACAGTTGATGTAAAACTTTATTGTTGGGGACAGACTCTGTGCTCAGGGCCTTGTCTCCAGGAAGATTTTTTTTTTTCAATTACAAATGTTTTGTCAGTTCCAAATACAGTTTAGAAGATTCATTTGTGGTCTGTGCATCTTTTCCCAAACTTGAAAATTCAGCTGCCAGAAAATATCATATTGAGGATATTACCCCATTCTTTGTATAAAATAGTACCCAAGAGCTTAATGGTTTACACAGAAAACCTGATACAAAAATCTCTTCTCATACATTCACCTGTAAGTTGATCACAGTGGGAATACATGAGCAGGAATATTTCCAAGTAGAGATTTGAGCTCAAAAGGTGTCCTTTTCCACAGCTGGGTTAGAACTCCTCTGGGATTGCTGTAGCTAAATGGATCAGCGGTAACACGCCATGTCTGTCTCTGACTTCCTTTGGTTCTCAAGGCCTTTTCTCCAAGAGTGGCTTCTGAGAGGGATGCTCCCCACAGGCACAGACCAGTCTTGGTGTCATTACCTTCTGAGAAGAGCGGGGTATGGGAAAGGGTCGCATTTATTGCAACAATGTCCCCTGTTCCCCCAGACACAGAGCTGACTGACAGGCCATGCATAGAGCCCCCCTCAGGGACACAGATTGTAAACTGGTCAGCCAGCCATATTTGGTAATAAACGGAGCTGGGGGAAACTGTTGGCGTAGTTAAGCCATTGTTAGTTTTGAAAGTGCCTTCTTTGTCAGATTTGCCATCAGGACGGAGACTTATTACCTGGAAAAGTTGGCATCGAAGTTAAAACCTGCTTTCTTTAAAACAGTATCTGTAAGGTTTTAAAGGCCTACATTAATATGCAGTACTGTTAGAGTTTGCCTCCTTTACCTCTTAATGCCCGTGTCACATGGAGGCGTGCTATACAGGCATTAAGAATACAGAGGTGGGGACAGAGCTTGGAACACAATCCAGGGCTGCACATTGATGGCCCAGTGGCTTAGTCCAGCATCCTTCGCTCTCCCTAGAGGAGTGCAGAAGCAGGTGATAGTGGGACTTGCTGTGCGGACTGCATTTTAGTCCCCGTTGTGACCCTTGGACCACCTGTGTGAGTAGGAACGGAATACCAATTAAAGTATAGGTTTCTTGGACCCATCTCAGGTCTACATAATCAGAACTAGTTAAGTTCTCTAGGTGATTTTTCAAGAATCACGTACATGGAGTTCCCTGATGGTGTAGTGGCTTAAGGCTTTGGCGCTGGCGCTGTCAGTGCTGCAGCCTGGGTTTGATTCCCAGCCAGGGAACTACCCACATACCAAAAAGCAAAAAAAAAAAAAAAAAAAAAAAAAAAAAAAAAAAAAAAAAAAAAAAAAAAAAAAAAAAAAAAGAATCACGTACAGTTTACACGTAAAATTCACCCTTTTTACTGTATAGTTGAATACTGTTGAGTAATCGCCACCAGAAGATAGAAATTCTCACTAGGTAATTCTTACGTACATTAAGGTTTGAGAACCACTTTTCTTAGAAAAAAGAAAAACTTGAGGCGTGGGTCAAAATACAAAGGGGAGAGGGATTGTTTTGAGTGATTTCCTCTGTTTCAGGGAGGTTTAGACCTGACAGTACATGAGTGTCATCTGCCAGCTGAGTATGACATGACTTACTGGAGTGAGGGACTATAGAAGATTAAGACTCATCACTGTGGAGTCAGGACTTCTGCTTTTTGACTATGAGACCATGTGAAAGGAATCATCCCACCTTATATGTTAATGTGTTGGTATCATTACTTAGAAATTTCTCCACCCTACATTTAGTGACATCTTTGAGGAAATTAGAAATAGGAAGTGACTCAGGGTTGAAAAACAAGGAAAAAGAGATGACATGGTGACAAGCACTCATTGTCAGTTGCTTTGCTGCCCTGCCATCTCAGTCCTGAGGAAATGGCACAGCATTTCCTTGCCCTGTCCTTGACATGCTATGCCTACTTTAAACTAGATTTGGGGATTGTGAAAGAAAACCTGAGGAAGCCCACTGCTGATGCCTCAAGGAAGAGCTGACCAGATTCCCTCTTTGCCCTCAGCCAAACCTCGCACAAGTATCCTTGTCTGCTCTGCTCTCCGGGCCGTCACAGAGCACAGGCTGGCTGACAGCCGTAAACTCCAGGCAAGGCAGAACCAAGCAACTGTTCATAACCGATTTCCGTGCATAGCCAGTGACCTGAATGGGACCTGACCGTGGGGGGAAATGATACAGAGCTAGATCGCTTTTTTCAATTTTATTTTTAGTGTGTGTAGTCCTGTGGAAGTAAAAATTTGTCTTTTGCACTGGGAACATTGAAAAACACTGACAGGGAGCGCCTTCCGTCTGGCCCATTTTTCTGACAGCGTGTTGCAGCTGTGGCTTCTGCCCAGCAGGCAGGGAGACGTGTCGGATCCTGCCCCCCATGCCGTTCGAGTCCGGCCTCGGCCCCGGACTGCAGAGCGGTCTGCATGAGGATTTGGGCTCCTTACGATGTTTTTAATGGCAAAATCAAGTTGTCAACGGATTGTTGACTTCACGCTCAGGGGAATGATCGTGGGTAAGGATTTGCAGCTGTTGACATCAGTCGTGATTACAGGCCAGCTTCTGATGATGCTGTTTGCTTCTAGGAGCTTGTTGACTTAAAAGAGATGTAATGTGGGGTGGGGACTTTTACGTAGCCTCATTGTCCTGAAGCGATGAGCGGTCACTCAAGCCAGCTCTTCTGAGTGTGGTGGGTTAGGATCCTGGAAAACAGCTGGGGGAAGGAAGGACGGAACACTCAGCATAGATACAAGCTAGGGGTGTGCACATGCACGTGCGGCAGTGGGGAGGGGTGTTCCTTGTCCCATAAGGGGGAACGTGACATGCCATAGCACAGTTAGGCACTGCCAGAGGCGGTTGTGAATGGGTTAACATAGGTTGGCCTGGAATAGATGTCCTGGGCAGGACCCCCTCACTCTTGGTCTTGCTTTGCCAGATAAAACACAGGATGTCTGGTGGAAATTGAATCCCAGATCAAAAGTGAATGATTTTTACGTATTGTGTGGAACATACTGATATTTTTTTTTAATTTTTTTTTGTTTATCTAAGATTCAAATTTAACTGAGTGTCCTGTATTTTTATTTGCTAAAACTGGCAACCTACCTTGATTCAGCCCAGACATGTGTTCTGAGGCCTGCTAACGGAAGATGGGAAAGGCTTTAGTCAACTGTTAGGAAAACTGTGAGCATAAACTACATGCTGAGTCTGAGTCACTTCATGCAGAAAAGTAGTAAGAAAAGGAGAAACACATTGTGGTCTTCCCTGTTACAGCAATTCTCTGATGCAAATCGTTTTTTGGTTCTGTAATTTTATCAGCAATTTAATAGCCATGTCAACCCAGACTCAGGACAGCAGCCAACCTGCTTTTTAAAAAACGAATCTAGGAGTTCCCTGGTGGTGCAGTGGCTAAGGCTTTGGCGCTGGCGCTGTCAGCGCTGCGGCCTGGGTTCGATTCCCAGCCAGGGAGCTACCCACATACCAAAAAAACAACAGAAAACAAAACAAACAAAAAAACCGACTCTATCCCCTTTATACAGAAGAAGTGAAAGCAGAATCTCACAGAAATGTGTACACACGCACGTTCATTACAGCGTTATTCAGAGTAGCCAAGAGGTGGGAGTGGCTCACGTGCCATCGACAGGTGACTGGATGAAGAAAACACGGCATACACGTGCAGTGGACTTGTATTCAGCCCTCAGAGGTGAGCACTCTGTCACAGGGATGAGCCTTGAGGACATGACACTAAATGAAATAAGCTAGTCACGAAAGGACAAATACTATATGAATCCACTTCCATGAGATATTTAAATGAGTGAAAATCCTAGAAACAGAAAAGAGAATAGAATGGTGATTGCCAGGGCTTGGGGGGTTGCCAATGGACGAAGAGTTTTGGTTTTACAAGATGCAGAAGTTCTGGAGCTCTGTCACGCAACAATGTGAACATAGGTAACACGACTGAACTGTACATTTAAAAATCGTTAGGAGGGTACATTTCATTTCATTTCATTTCATTTCATTTCTTTTTTTGTTGGTTCTCTGAGCAGGGATTGAACCCAGGCCGTGGTGTGAGCACGCTGAAGCCTAGCCACTACACCACCAGGGAACCCCCCAATTTTATTTTTTTAACCACAATTAAAAAAGAATAAACGTATTAAAACAAAAAAACGAAAGAATTTTGATGCTACTAAAGCATATAAAGAAGTAAAGGTCCCCTCTTAGTTTTTCCCATTCCCATTCCTCAGAGGTAACCACTGTTTAACATTTCTTTCCAGAAATGTCTTTGCACATATAAGCACATACGTGTGTCTGTTCTTGGCTTAGCAGAGCCTTTCTTCGACAGCATTACAAGTGTCTTTAGTAATAGCAGGCTACCGGACCCCAAATTCAAAATTGCTGGCTCCAAAATTAGAGAATTTATTTAGATTTAATGAATCGTCTTGAAAGGGAATACTTAGAAATGTAACAGGAACGGTGACTAGGAGTGTACGTGATGAGCCTTCCGCAGAGCAGTTACTACTTCCGTAGAAATAAGATTTCCCCATGGGGGGGGGTACTGAACGGCCCACTGGGCTCCAGCCACCACACACCGCGTGTCCTCTTTATTTCTGGGCACCATGCTTTAGGAGGAACTGATAGGCTGGGGCAGGTCCAGGGGGGATGACAAGGGTGGGGTCCCCGGCCCATGAGGAGCACTTGAGGAATCCCAAAGGCCCTGTAGCCTGAGGAAGACGACACCTGCATTGGAGAAATAGCAGTCTTCACATACTTACAGGACTGTCCTAGGAAGGGGACATTAGTGAGGTTATGGGGAAGCAGAACTTGGTTACCATTTAAGTTTTCTGATAAATCTGTCACTTTTTGAGGTAGTGTGTTTCCCGTCATTGTAGGAATTTACACAAAGGCCACCTTGGGGGTTTTGCAGGAGGACTCAATGGACAGCTGATATTTTTTTAGGTCCCTGTCATCTTCACACTCCGCAGTTCTGTCTCTGGTCTCCATTCCCTTTTAATGCTGATTATTAGGATTTTTTTAAAAATCTCTTTGATTGTTTCTTGTTAAGCACCTAGAGATGCTGGGCAAGTATTTTAGTAAGTAAACACCATAAATCTTTGACATTTATGAAATACTTGGAAAAGGGAAGAACCGTAAGTCCTCTGAAGGGCGTGGCTGGCTCTGGTGTGGGCGCAGGCCCATTCTGCCCTAGTGTCCCCTCCGCGGTCTCCACTCCGCAGAGGGGACAGCCATGCGCTAGCATCCGCTCCAATAGGTGGTCCCACCTTTACATAAAGGCTCCGTGGGAGATGGCGAACAAGACTCTAGGTGGCATTAAATAGTTACAGAAGATAGGACCTTTACATAAAAGTGTCAGGTGAGTGTTACAAACCATATAGTTTAAGGGGATGCCCCTAAGGCTGGGTTTTCTTACCTGTGAAGTAATGACCCGGCCACACTTGGTGAGTGTGAGGATCACCTAAGCTACTGTGCCAGTCAGCACCCAGGAGGCACTCGGTAACCAGGGGCTGTGAATTCTAAGGCGTCATAGGGTGGGGGCACCAGGTGCTAGAAGAGTGATATTTCCCCTGATAAATCTAGAAAGGCTAAGAGAGAAGTTAGTTGAGGTGGAGTGGTGGGATTGGGAATATAATCCCAATTCTTTCTTTACAGCAACAAGGCAGTTCCTCTTTCTATTGGGCAGTGGGAATTAAATTTCCACAGTGTGTGCATGCCAAGGGCACATATCTCAAATGAAAATTTTGCCTCCACAGCCCCAAAGACCACTCAAATTCTAGGGTCAACTCCAGCTCAACCTGGAGGGAGTTATGGGGGTCCGGCTGGAGAAAGGCAGACAGTGAGTTATTTTTAAACCTAAGTGGGCACTACAGCTGCCAGGGTGAAGCAGACGGCTCTTGGGGAGAATAGAGATTGGCAGCTGGTTAGACACTTGTCAGGAAGCCTGCAGGCTGCCAAGTGGGCAAGGGTTCAGGTGGCTGAAGGCCAGGACTGCACAAGGGGTCGAGGTGCGGGCGGGAGGAGCAGCAGTTAACACTGCAGACCCCAGCTGAAGCATTGCCCGAGAAGGCAGTGGGGGCTTGAAGACGAAGCCCAGTGGCCCGGGCCTCCCCCAAGGCAGCATGGAGCCAGTGAATATACTGGACACTGCTGTCCTTGTCCCTTCACCCAGGGGTGTGTCGGGCTTGGTCTCCATTCATGGTCAGATGAGCCAGATGAAGGGCTTTGTGCAAGAGCCAAGGGCAGTCAAGCATTATTAGGGGTGTCAGCATTCTGGGGGTGCTGAGTGGCACCTTGTCGCCTTATGAATAACTGACCTGCCTGGAGTGCAGCATCAGTGCTCTGCAGGGAGGATATTATGATCCAAAGGTTCAGGTGACGGCGGGCCCTCCTGAGCATTTTTGCATCATTGCAAGGGCCACCAGTGCATGTTTCAGGGGTTGGCACCAGGGATGGTCTCGAGGTTGTAATGCCTTAGGCCCCTTAAAGGACACAATAGCAGTAGCTTGAGTCACGGCACTAACCAACATTGAATTCTCGCCTTTACTTTCCACACCAGAAGGCCTGAAGAGATCCCCATGAATGCTAGCGCTGAGGCCAGGGGCATTGAGGGATTCTGGGTTTGGGGAGAAGTCCTCAGGGACCTGAGTGAGGTCGTGTGTAGATTTCACTTCCTTAAATGTATCTGTGATTTCCCCCAAAATGAGTATCTCCACCTTCCACAGCCAAAAGTTGAAGCTCAAGCCATTACTGACTTGCCTGCCAAGAGGCTTCCTGTCCCTCCTGTTGACCTGAAAAAGTTGACAGAAATCTTACTTTATCTACTGCAAATTTGTGGGGGGCCGCCTTCAGGCAGGGCACTTCTAGGTCTCTCACTAAGTCAAGTTACAATTCCCCGGTCCTGCCAGTCATCCCAGCTCCTAGGATGCCTTCTAGTATGCACGATTCCCTCTGCCTGTAAACGAGGTCTTTTTTGCTGCAGCTGATCCAAGTCTTTCCTGCTGTAGTTTGTTTCTTCCCTTCTGTCCTTGCCTTATTTCAGGTTCCTGGGTTTAGATAACACTACCTAACAGCATCAGTCACTGTCTACCAGGGGCGTCCAATCTTTGGGCTTCCCTGGGCCACGTTGGAAGAAAAATTGTCTTGGGCCACACATAAAATGCACTAACAATAGCTGGTGAATTAAAATAAGGTCGCAAAAAAATCTCAGAATATTTTAAGAAAGTTTACGAATTTGTGTTGGCCCCCATTCAAAGCCGTGCTGGTCTGCACGCAGCCCGCGGGCCGGGGGTTGGACGAGCTGACCAGTGTTACCCAGTACGGTAGCCACTGACCCCGTGTGGCTGTTGAGCACTTGAAATGTGGCCAGTCCAAACTGAGGTGTGCTTAAAGTGCAAAATATGTTCCTGACTTCAAGACTTAGTGCAAAAAAACAAATCCAAAAAACAAACCAAAAAAACCAGTGTAACATCTCAGTGATTATTTTAGGTTGATTTTGGATATATTAAATACCCTTAAATGTATTTTTTTGGTGGGGGGGAGTGGCGGGTAGTTCCCTGGCTGGGAATCGAACCTAGGCCGCAGTGTTGACAGCACCGAAGTCTTAGCCACTACATCACCAGGGAACTCCAGATATCCTAAAATGTATTAACTTGACCTCTCTCCTTTTGTTCGTTTTTTGGTGGTTCCCTGGCTGGGAATCGACCCCAAGCTGCAGGATTGAGAGCACAGAAGCCTAGCTCCTACACCACCAGCGAACCCCGACCTTTCTCCTTTTGTAGTGGGACTAGTAGAAAATTTACAATTACATACGTAGTTTGCATTTGTGGGCTGCATTCTATTCTATTGGATAGGGATAAATAGTCACTCCTTCAACTCAGCAAGTGGACTCTGAGCCCCTGCAAGGGGCAAAGTGGGCTCCATGACCCCAACTCTCCATCCTGGCTGCCTTTAACTCATGAGGGCACTGAGGAGGCCCACACATTAGCCTGAATAAATAGAACTGCACTTGAAATCTGCACCCATGAGCACCCACAAATCCTCACCAGGTGGGCCCTGGTTTAGGGAGAGACAGCCTGGGCTACTAACCACATCAAAGATTTTCTACCTTTGAGAAGAATGTACCTGGGAATTCCTTGCCATAAGTGGTGTTCGCAGCAAATTTCAAAGTTCTGGTGCCACTCCACACTCTTAGGGAACCTCTCTGCTAGAACTGCCTGTGACGTGTCCTAAAGCCAAAGTACTTTTCAGATTATCTGTGTGAACTGGATCTGATGTTCCATTCCAGCCTGCAGAGCCATCTGCCTGGGCAAAGGGGAGAAGTTCTGTGCTGTCATCAGAGGGGCTGCCGTCTTGCGAGCAGGGAAAACCTGTGACTGAGACGCAGTTGTCAAAAGTGACAAGGCAGTGGCCTTCAGGAGTCACAAGTGCTGAGCCTCACTGCCAGAAACCACACGTTTCACTACCCAAAGGTCAGCTGTATGACGCAGCAGAGCAAGTCTGAAGGTCATGACAGATCAGGAACTGACAAAGGGTGAGCATGGGGGTGGAGGAGGTGAGAGGCAGGGGCAAGGAAGAGAGCTGAAAATAGGGTTTCCTGCCCAGACCAGAGGGGGAGAGGGTAAGCCTAGACTTTGGGTCACGACTGATGGGTGTGAGAGTGATTCTAGCCGACCTGCCTTGTCCTTGAGTGGAATGGGAAGAAGCCTTCCATCTGCCATGGGGGAGACTGGAGGTAGATGTCCCAGATGTCCTGGGGGACTGAGATGCCAGAGCACAGTACTGCTGTGTGTCCTCTCTGCCCAGGAACCCAAGTGGTCCTGCCCGTTGGGAATGGGACTGCCATCCTGGAGCTTCCGATGGCTCATTCTCCCTAGGCCCTTGCCTGCTGTCTTGCTCCCAGTATCTTCTCTCTGTCCTTCCATTCCTTCATTCCCTGTCCCCACCTCTTCCCTGAACTAGCAGGACTCCCAGAGCCACATACCCCCGGGCCCTAAGTGCTCTGGAGATGGGAATAATATCTCGCTCAAACCGGGCCTCCAATGGGGGCGGAGGGCTCAGCTTTGCTCTATTCCTTCCTGCCCAGGGCACAGCAGGAGGAAGCAGAGGTGGGAAAAGAAATTCCCTGTGGGGCAGGGTGGTGCCCTTGGGACCAGATGAGTGGTTTTGTCCATCTCTCTGGGATCTCCTGGAGGTGAGGACAAGCCTCTCTGGCTTCAACCATAAAAGGGAAATGGGACTTCTGCCTTTCAGTGAGATGCTGTCTAACTCATCTCCCCTCTGCTCTGCATCATTGGGAGATCAGAGGAAGCGGAAGGGCCAGGCCCTCCACCCAGTCAGTTCCTATTTCCTGGCCCTGAATGGAGCACTCCACCCAAAGCCCAGTCCTGGGTGCTCATTTCCTGCCTTCAGTGTTCCCATCATCATGCTCCCTACAGGGTCAGGGAGGACAGGAAAGGGTCTTCTGGTCACAGTGCTGTCATTTACAGAAAGGAGACAGGTTGGTGTGAGCCCCCAGACATGATCTTTAATTGGTGTTCTTGTCCCTGCCTCCCCACCCCAAGCCCCAGATGACATATTTACAGGATGCTGTATGGAGCCAGTTCCAGGTCCAGGCCAATGCAGCCTCCAAGCAGCCCTGAGTGCTGCCAGGGTGAGGGCAGGAGGATGCAGAGAGCTGGGGACCGAGTGGACTAGCCACAGGAAACCTCAAGGTCCCCACGCCCCCCACACCCCCACGCACGCACACACAGCCACGTCCATGTGTGCAGAGGTATTCACACTTGTGCGGAGATGTGGATCCAAATGCTTGTGCCAGATGCATCACCACCCGTGCGCACATGTACCACCAGAGGGCGCCATAGGTACTGCAGCAATAGTGCAAAACCCGGCCCTTGCCCCAGCTTGCAGGGGCTGGTGGAGCAGGACCGGCCAGAGGGGTACTCTACCCATATCCCCTGGCTTGGGCAGTGCCAGATGGAGCTCAGTATTGAGGACCCTACTGTAGCTGCTTACGACCCTCCAAAAGGGTGTCGATGGGTTTCAGTCCCCAGTTTGCCCTGAGGGGTGCTGCAGATAAATAGGAAATCTCCATGATTCCTCCTCAAAGTTGCCCCAGACGCAGAGGGACTGAAACAGGCAGCTCAAAGGCCCTGGGGTGTGCAGAAAGTCCTGCTGAGTCCGGGTGGGGAGAGGGGCTCCGTTCGTTTGTGGCTTTCATTCCATAGGTAGCTTGACCCCCATCTTGCCCTGTCAGCTGGTCTTCAGCGGTCAAGGAGCCAGCACTCCTATCCCAAGTGAGGGTCATGAGGGAAGGCCAAGTGCAGGGCTGTGTTTGTGGGAGGACTGGGGAATGCTGCCCAGCCTCAGCCTGTTTCCTCAGGCTGGGCTGCAGTGAGGATCAGAGGACATAAGGGGAAAACAACTGTAAACTTACTTTTTGGCCCTGGAATAGGGGTAAGGGGCAAGGTCTGACAGGGCCTTAGAGGACTTTTCTAGAAGCCGAGGATCACACAGGAGACCTGCCTTTTCCTACCTCCTCATGCACATCACAGGCAGAGCCCCTAACCCTCCAGGCACTGGGCCATCTCTGGCCTTCCCTACTTGGAAGAGTCCTCGCTGGGAAGACAGCCCAACTTGGGACCTCTAGGCCACGCCAGGGGACACCTAAACCCTGAGTCAGCCCCAGAATCACCTCTCTCGAAAGGGGGAAGGTGCCATTTTGTTTCAGGGACTGTATTTTCTAGACCCCCAAATACATGCATCCTGGCAAGGACAGCAGGATGGTCATTTTAGAACTAAAGACAATCTGGGAGGTGTGGGCGCCGTACCCATAAACCTAGGCTTGGGCACGGAACAGGCAGCTTTGGTTTGAATCAGCACTCGAACTTCTCCAGGCTCAGCAGGGCTGGGAGAAGGGAGCAAGCAAGGATGTCCCGCCCCTGCTTGGCTTGGGGACAGCTGTGATCAGTGAGCGATTCCAGGTGTGGTCATCCCAGGGCCGGGCGGGCCCAAGGGATGGCCATACCTCGGTTCTGGTCCCTTCTGCAAATGTCACAATATCCCCATGACTGCCTACCACCCCCAGAGTTACATTCATCAGTTAAGGTTCATTAAAACAAACAAATAAACAAAAACTATGGATGTCAGCCCCCTCCTGCTAAGTCCTGGAGAGCTAAAACCCTGGTCCCAGCTGCCTGGTTTTGAGGAGGGGCCATCCCAGGCAGGCCATGCCCACGGGGCATCCCTCTGGCTCTTTCCCCACCACTTGAGCTGTGGGCAGTCTGTGATGATGGAAGCTACATTCACAAGGAGAGTGGGTGTGCAAGGCCAAAGCCACATGAGGTGGGCTGGGGGACCATCAGGGAAATGCCCCAGGCCTGGTCCACCCTGGTGGTGTGAAGGGCAGAGCCACAGCCCCACCCCCAAACCCCTGTGGGGCCAGGAGTCGAAAGGCAGAGGCTGGAAGACATTGCATGGTGCCTCCCTCCGTGGCTGGTCAGGAGCAGCCTTGTGGTTCAGGGCAGAGATGTGGATGCCGGGCTCGGAGGGAGGTGGGTGGCTCTTAGGCCCCTCCTGACCTGGAATGGAGAGGGCGCATCAGGGGTGGGTATGAGGCAGGGCCAGAGGGAGAGCCCCCAAACCCGGCCCTGGGAGATCGGTGCCGGGCCCTGGAGGCAGTAAGTCACAGGCTGGCCAGGGAGGGGATCTGGCAGGAGTTCAGGCAGCGGTGAAATGAAAGACAGAACAGATGGGATGCAGAGGTAGGCTCCCTTCCCAGGGGACAGGCGCTGCGGCGGGCACGGCTCCAGGGTCCACAAGGTCAGGGGTGGTCTGCCATAGGAAGGGCAGGAGCACATGGACGGAGGCCAGAGGGCATGGGTGGGCGGGCAAGAGGAAGTGGCAAGGGCAGGCTGAGGACTTCCCTCTTGGAGCAGGGTTCTCACACCCTTGTAGTGACAGCAGTGACAGCAGGGGTGGGGAAATCAGCTCCCAGCTCCCCATCAACAAAATGCGAGGTGACAAATGAGATGGACACAGGTACAGCGGGAGGGATGACGTGGCTGCCGTCACACTGCCCCCTGCTGGGTTGGGTCATACCTTCCTCGGCGGATGTTTCTACAGGAGCCAAGGGGAGGACAGAGAGAAAGGAAAAGGAGCCAACGGTGACCTTCCCCTTCCCTCAGGGACGGGCCTTTTGCTCCCATGAGACCCCCTGCCCCAGAGATGGGCCTGGGGCCCGGGGGCCTGTTCACTGACAGGCCCAGGGAGAGATACCTGGGTTTGACTCCTGACTCTGCAATTAACTCACTATGTGACCCTGGGCCTCAGTTCCCTCCTTTGTACACTGAGGGGGTTAGGCCAGCCCCAGGGCCCCAGAGTCAGATGCCCCAGAACCCCGCAGAGTGGGTGGGGCCTAGGGAGGGAGGACGCAGGCCTGGTCTCAGGCAGTCCTGCTCAGCTGCTCTCTGGGACCTTGCTCTGGTTCAGCTAACCTGTCAGGGAGGGCCCCTCAGCTTCAAAAGCCTGGGGTTTTGATAACCCCCCGAGGACACTAGGGGGTGTAGGGGGCACATGTGTCTCTTACTTAAATCCCCAGCCTGTGCCGCCCAAGACAATGGCTGCGACCAGGACAGCCCCTGCGATGGAGCCAATGATGATGTTGGTGCCGCTGGGACCTGGGGAGGAGGGCAGGGCTCAGTTGGCAGGGGCAGGCATGGAGGACCGGAAAGACAGAGCCCCCCACCCCAGCCAGCCGCAGTCTCACCCTTGTATCTCTCTGTCTCCCCAGTGGGCAGAGACGTGGGCAGGGGATTGTGAATACTGCAGTCTTTGCCTGTCCAGTCTGGCTGACAGATGCACTTGCCTTCGTTGCTGCAGACCTAGAGGTGGGGTGGGGCCAGCTGTGGTGAGCAGGGTTGTGTCACCTCTAGGAAGCCCCTCCCACCATCCCGGGCCTCCAGGCATCTACCCCGTGGTGGGAGCAGACTCGGCGCTCCCCGCTGCCCGGGCAGGTGCTGAAGTTGAAGGCAGCGGCTGGCAGGCAGCGATGATCCAGGCACAGCATGTTGGGCCCACAGGCAGTGCCGTCCTCCACGTAGCTCAGGTCTGAGCCATCAGCCAGCTGCACGTGGCCTCCCCTGGGGAAAGGGCACAGCTGGCCTCCACCCACGCCCCTCTCTCCATCGCAGCTGAATCTCCCCTTCCCCAGCCATGGTCCCAGCCAACACCTGCAGTCCAGCTCCTTGCCCTGGTGGTAGAAGGTGACACTGCTGATGTCTCCTCCTAGGTCCCCAAGCCGAGGAGCTCCAGAGATGTTGACACAGAGGAGGAAGCCACAGAGCACGTCCCTGTTGGAGCAGCGTGGAGACAGTGAGCCCCAAGTTTAACCTCTGACCCAAGTAACTGAACTCTAATCTGCTCTCTCCCCACACCCTGATTTTCCACATGTTCTCCCATCGGGGCTCAAGGGCACAACCTTGAAGAACCTGCTGCTCCATTTCTGAACCCCACCCCTCTCCCCAGCCTAAAGCCGAAGAGGCCCAACCAGGAGCCTTGGCAACTCACTGTTTGTTGCACTGGACCCAGCCTGACCCCTTGCGCCCACAGTTCCCACGCTCCGTCCCCTCTACATTCAGCTTCTCATAGCAGAAACGATCAGCAGCCACTGTAAGGAGGTGATGCCAGGTGTCACCCCAGAATCCACTCTGGGACCTCAGGCCTGCACCTCCAACACTCTGGCTGAGTCCCCGAAAGTTTGGGGAGCCACACATTTGGTGGAGCGCATATTTAGCCAGAACCTACCCCCTCCCCAGCCTCTCAATTCTGGGTCCTCCAGAGTCCCCTCTGCCACCCCTAGCTAGACTCACTATGGCCCCAGAGGGCTTGGCACTGCCGGTCCCGGGTTTTGCAGCGACCTCCATAGCAGCGGCCCTAAGGGACAAGCAGGAGACAAGGGACTGACACTCTGAGTGGCCAGAGTGGAGACAACAGATACTGAGCTAGGAGCCCTGAAAGGGTAGAGCCCTCATCCCATCATACCTGTTCATGATCACAGTAGTAACCATCCAGCTTGTGCAGGTTAGGGGGACACTGCGGAGAGAGGGGCTGGACTGAGCAGAGCAGCCCCAGGATTGAGCGCTAAGGCCGGCCCCAGGAAAGAATGAAAGGGTGCCAAATGCCCCCCATGTGGGGGCTCATATTCAGGCTCTTTCATATCAAGGAACGGAGACCTGGACTGGAACTCAGATCGCACAGGTTGGCAAGTCCCATAGCCTCTCTAGTCTCCGTTTCCTACACGTCCTTCACAAGGCTTAGAGAACTAAATGCCTGGCATGTCATAAGGACGTAAGAGACGTTAACTAATATTATCCATTCTGACCCATAGCACACACCAAGCACTTCGCCAGGTGCTGGGAACCAGCCAGACTGTAAATACTGGTTTTTGATTCAAAGAGTAAAGCCAGGAGGCATGAATAACCCCATTCTCAGATGAGGCAACTGAGGCTGATCATCTGCCGGCACGCCAGCGGCGGAGCAGAGTGGGGCGGAGAAGCGTCGTCCCCCAGCTGAGCCAAAACGATAGGGATAAGGATTGCCTCGCCCCGGGCTGCGCAGGACGGCCGGGCCGGGCGGACCTGGCTGGAATCCCCGGTGCAGGTCTCCGCGATGTCGCACTCGTTCACAGCCTCTCGACAGGACACACCCCGCGGTTCGTACTGAAGAAGGGATGCGTTTCAGGGCTCAGGCGGGGACCGCGGAATCGGGGTCCCCCTGCTTCATCGGCCCCGCCTCCCGCTGGCCCCACCCCCGGCCTGTGCCTCCGCCCCCTCATGGCGGCTCCTCCCCTCGGCCCCGCCCTCTCCCAGCCTATTTAGAGACGCCCCTAGGCCAGCTGCGGTTCCGCCCCGCCTCCATTTCTTCGGCAAGTGCCCCGCCCCGCTCCTCGTAGCCCCGCCTTCAACAGGCCCTTTTCTTTCCCATTGGTGCTTTCTTCGCGTCAAGCCCCGCCCCTCCAGGTTTGCTGGGCCTCCAGCGGCTCCTCCGCCCTAAATCCCGCCTCGTAGCAGATCCTCCGCAGCTGGGTCCCCCTGGCCCCGCTTCCTTCCCGCTCCGGCGGCGAGTACCTCTCACCTTGCAGCGGCGACAGCAGAGCCCGTCGCTGCACATGGCGTCGTGAGTCAGGGTGCATTTCTTGCAACAGTTCCCGCCCGCGCGGCTGCACTCCTGAGGGACGCGGGAGAAGGAGAGAGAGGCGGGCGGGACCGGACCCTCCCTACCCGGACGCTCCTTCGCGTCCGCCCCCCGCGTCCCCTGTCCCCCACTTGGCGCTGGTGGCTCACCTGTACTGAGCCGCAGTCGCACTCTTCCCCCGCCTCCACGAAGCCATTTCCGCACTCAGGGGGGTCCAGGAGCTGGACAGAGAAGAGGTGTCGTAAGTCTGACCGGGACCCGACCCAAGCCCCGCTCCCCGGTTCCACGCCCCGGGGCTGGTACCTTGAGGGGCTTGTTGAAGAGGCAGCTCCCGCCGCCCTCCTGCAAAAACTGGTTGTACTCGTCGATGCTGCAGCGCGAGAACTTGCGGGGCAGGTAGAACCTGGGTAGTGGTGAGGGGACAGTGCCGCTGGGTCCCGGCCCGGGCTCTCCCCTCCAGCCCGCTCTCTCGCCCCTTTTCAAGATTGGGGATAGGCTGCACCAGGGATTCTGTCACTCTCTCGAGGAGACTGAAGGTCTGTGTGTCCTGAGGCTGCACAAGAATCCTCCGGCCTGACCATCAGGCGAGAGTGACCTGGGGACGTTCCTGTCCCCTCTGTGCAACCTCAGGACTCCGAGTCAGGTTGGAGCGGCAAACACGGAAGATGCCTCCAAACGAGGCTTTGGCGGCGCCCAGTGGCGACAATGTGCATTGCGGCCTTGTCAGTTTTGGTGCCGAGCAGGAGAATCTGGGTCTCCCTGTACAGTGTCCGGCAGAAAACTGGGGCTTCTTGGAATCCTGAGTGGTCCTGAGAGCTGGGCCTCTTAAGGCCACCGGGTCCAGACTGCCACCCAGTGCTTAAACTCTGGGACTCTCCCTGCCCAAAACCCTCCCCCAGTTTGTCCGCAAGAACTCACCCAGTGTCCTCCATGATGCAGCCCAGCCAGTTGTCCGGACACTTGCAGTCCCCTGAGAGGTGAGCCAGGTGGATATAAGGGAGAGTAGATGACCGCCCCCCTCCCACAGACACCCCCTTCACTTATGGAGCTGCTGCGTGTGGGTCTGGGCTGGTTGTGGGGCCACATGGGTCTTCACTGATACCTGCTGAGCTCCGGTGTTTATTCCACATCATGCCCAGGTTCTGCCCCAGCGTCTGGGCCAGGGTCACTGCCATGGCCCCCATGTTGTCATACTTGGGGTGAGGAAGATGGAGAACAAAGATGTCTACATCTCTCCAAAAGGCACAGGGCTCATGCCCTTTGTAGTCCCTCTCCCTCCCCCCCAGCCATGCCTCCACTGCTCACCTCGTTTACACCTCCACCCCTGGACAGAGAGCAGATGCCCCCCACATAGGCTGCCCCACTACTGGTGCTCTGGAAAGTCCTGCCCCTGAAAGGGAGAGGGTTGTCAGGAAAACCTCCTACCCTACCCATAGTGGCTCCCCTGGGCTGTGGCGGGGGTGGGGTGGGACGGGGAGCCTTCCCCATTAGAACTCTTCTTCCTTAGGGAGGCAAGTATTGCCCTACATGTCAGCCTGTGGGACATCAGGCAGCCCTCTCCCCGTCTTTGGGTTCTTTTGCCCGTAAGCCAAATGAGAAGGTCCTATTAGATCATTGCTAATTTCAAGGACCTTTTATCAGATTTTTTTTCCCCTATGAGGAGGGGATGTGGTGCAGTTTGAAAGGAGAAGAGAGGGGGGTTCCCTAGTGGCTAGGCTTCAGCACTCTCAACGTTGCGGCCTGGATTCGATTCCCAGCCAGGGAACCACCCGCCCCCCCCCCAAAAAAAAAAATGAAAGGAGAAGAGAGGATGAAGGGAAGGTGATGGGCACAGGTGACAGTGGGTAAGGAAAGGGGCATCAACTTAAATCACAGGGGAGGATCCCCAGCCTGCTGCAAGTAGCTGGGGACAGGTACAAGGTAAGCCCAGTCCCAGACCCAGCAAGAGCACCTGGCACAGAGCAGGTGTTCAGTAACCCTACAGAGGCTGGCAGGATGCGTGGGGTGGGGGGCTCACGAGAAGAGGTGGGTGGCATCACTGGGCTCAGGCAGGCCTTCCCGCCGGTAGACCATGAGCCGGGCCAGGGTCTCCAGAAGGTCATCCTGCACCTGGATCTTGTCCCCATCTGCCCACGTTTCCATGGCAACCAGCACGATTCGGGTATTGAGCTGCTCCTTGTACATCTGGGCCCAGAAAGGAGAAGATGGGGAGAAGACTGGAAGGTGGGAATGGGTATGGGGGGACAGGGCTGGAGTCTGTGTCTCCAGGAAGTAGGAGTCAGTGGCTGATAATGCCCTCAAGAGCTTACCCCAAGGATGTGGGGGGCTTGGGGATGAGGGAGGGGAAGGGAGGGCTGCTCACCACATCTGCCAGGTTCACCACGGACTTGGCAAAGTTGCTGGTGAGGACCACTGACTGTCGCATCTGCTCAAACTGGGAGAAGAGTGGGTGGAGGGCGAGGCTGCTTCCTGCCCCTCCTCCCTGCGTCACCCCCAGCCTGGGAACTTACCAGCTGATGGTCATTGATCACGATCAGCTCCACATACTTGGTTTCACTGTGCACTGTAGGGTGGCCCCGGCGGACCTGGAAGGGGGGGTGGGCACTTGGAATCAGTCCCCTACATGCCTGGCATCATGGCCAAAGCATGGATAGACTGGAGGGACTGGACTCTAGCCAGGGACAATGCCAGCCCCCCATTGATGGGCGTCCCATCCATCCCTAGACTTGGCACCAGGGCGACAGCTCCCATTAGCCCACTGTGGGCATGCGTGTAGACACTGGCATTAGGGAATGCGGTGGGGCGCTTCCTCCCAGAGGTGGCTCCCTGGCCCTCAGCCACATCAGTCTGAGCCGTCCTTTGCCCCAGCATTGGATCGGGGGGTCCTCCTGCTCTGGACCTGAGGTCTCTGCAGCCCGAGGTCTGTGCGGGCCCCGTACCTGCCTTTTCCTTCTCAGCCTCAGCCGGTTCAGAGGAGCAGAACGGACAGGGACAGTGAACAGGCAGCCTGGGGAGAGGGGCAGGTGAGGGGGGGCTCAGCCAGCCCCCTCCCCAACTCCGCTTTCCCTCCCTTACCTGGTTCCCTGCATCCGAGGTGGGCTGGGAGGAGAGGGGTCCGGTAAATGAGGTGGGGAAGAGGTCCCTGCAATGAGGGGAAATTAGTTCTTGGGGAGCTTACCAGGTCTGCTCTGAGCCGAGCTGTGGGGGGACAGCTCCAGTCCTTCCCCCCACCCCACTCCAGGGTGACCCAGAACTGGCCAGAGCTCCCATGTTGGATCTGATCTCCCAGATGCTCAGATTCCGGGGTCAAGACCTGGGGGTGCCCTGAGAGATAGGGGCAAAGAACACTGGAGCCCGATGGGAGGTTACTTGGGGGACAGGGGACATTGGAGCTGGGGTCACTGAGGAGGGCATTGAGGCTGAGGTTACTGAGGAGAGGAGGAGGAAGAGGCAGTGACAGCCATCAGGATCAGCAGGGCTGTCAGAGGGGACCATGAAGGCTCACCTGGGGGACTTCCCGTGGCCCGGCCATCTCTTGGGGCTCCACGGTGTAGGTGAAGTTCCCATCAGAAAAGACCCCACTGCAGAAAGAGAGGCGCAGCTCCTCACGGTCCCCAGGCTCAGGGCTGGGGGCTTTCCCCCGTTGCCCAGCCCCTCCCCATACTCACTGCAGCCCCTGGCAGGTGGAGAGGGCAGCAAAGGAGCGGAGCATCCCTCGGAGCTTCCCCTGGTAGTAGCAGTGGTCTCCCGCCCCCTGGAGGAGCAGCAGAACGTGAGCAGGCATGAAGGCAGGAGGGTGGGTGAGGGCCACTGAAGTCGCCCTGTGTGCAGGTGGTCACCCCGCGGGCAGGTGGCTGCAGTCCTGGGTACACCTGGCAGTCTGCAGCCTGCCTTTACTCTGGTTGTGCTCCTAATTTGCTGTTTCACCCTGGGCCAGTTCCTAGCCCTCTCTGGGCTTCCTTCACCTCACCTAGGAAATGAGGACATCGGACTGCATCAGTGGTTCTTAACCATTCTAGGGGGCTGATGCAGGGATCCCAGACCCCTTTGAGAAGAACAGCTAGCGCTCATACAGCACCTACTATGTGCCACACTCTGTTCTAAGTACTTTCTATGGATTAGCTCACTTAATCAGATGAATGCTACAGACTCACCCCCAATAGGCACAAGCAAGTTAACACAAATGTATTCACAGACGCCACGGCCTCCAGGGACCACCCCTGGACAGGTGGTCTGTGACTGAGGAACTGTGAGCAGCATGTCCTCCCGGCCCAGCTCATGGGTCAGAGGGAACCCCCTCGCCCCCGCCTCCTGAGAATTACTTGTGCTCCAGTTACTGAACAGCCTGGGGGTGGGGGGAGGCTATTTATAGACACTCATTCATCTTAGCTGGGACCCTAGGCCTCCAGGGCTGGGACCCTGGTGTCCCAGGCAGCCAGGAATTCCCAGAACCTTGATGCTAAGTAAGAGGACATTTCCCCTCCCAGAATATCTGGGCACAGAGCAGTAAGGGTACTCGAGTGCCTCCATGCCAGGCCTCTGGGCTAGGTGAGGGGAGCTTAGGGCTCCACGGCCTTTGACATGCCACCCCAATTCTGACCCTCAAAGCCTCCAAGATAGGGAGAGATGGAGGGTCCGGAGGGGCCAGATCCATCCAAATATAAAGTATACCCCACACCCCACCTGCACTGGCCGCCTGTCCCTTCAATCCACCTCCCCGTCCCCTTCCACAAGCACTCACGGTGCTGTGCTGGGTTGTCCCCTCCCGGCTGAAATGGCGTTCCACGTATTGTGAGGAGAGGAGGTGACTGAAAGAGAGTGGACAGGAAGAGGGCGGGGTCCCTGGTGGGGATGAGTCCGGCTTGGGCACCACCCAGCTCAGAGGCAGGGCCCCTGCCCACCCGCCGGCGGCCCCTCCTCCCAGGCTCAAGGCCACACTCACTGGTTCAGCTCCAGGTCCAGCGTGAAGTTGGAGTTGAAGGCTGGGATGACGAAACTCACCTGGGCCAGGTGGACAGGCTGGAGTGGAGGAACGACAGAGGGGGAGTCAACCCGGGGAGGCCTGAAGTGGGGGAACGGGGGCTCGGGGAAACTCTGGAATAGGGAGTAGCCCTGGGGAGGGGAGGGGAGGGCCCAGCCCAGCAGCTGCGTTGGTTTGGGGGAGGATGCTTTGTGCAAAGTCACCTACCTCCAAGACAGGACCCAGGGGCAGGGGCAGGAGCACACATTCCCTGGGCACAGCCCACCCGCTCTGGGGCCAGTCTCTGGGAGCAGCAGGGATGGAGAGCGGCAGCCCAGCCGGCCCCATCCTCCAGCCAGGCGGTCCCCGCGGCTGGCAGGGTCAGGCCACCCTCGGGTGGATTACAGGGAGGCCCTCGGAAGTATTAAAGTGAAAGGGGCAAACAGGAGAGGGGGTGCAGTGTGACCCCAGGAACCTGCTGAAGCAGATGCCCTCTGTCCTATTCCCCCACCCTGGCCCCAGCCTCAATTTAAGGAGGAGGCCTCAGACTCTGCAGGCAGGGGAGGGGTGGGTTGGAATTGATCGTGAGGCCCCTGGATGCTGGGGTGATGGGGCAGATGCCATCCTGTCAGGAGGCAAGAACTTGGCTCCTCTAGCCCCAAGTCCATTGCCCTGTGCCTTGCCCAAAGCAGCTCATCTTTAATATTTCAATCCTATAGTTAATTTTTAAACAAGGAAGTTTTCCTGATAAATTTTTCAGAGGGGCCTCTGCAGTGGGGCCTCTGCAGTGGGGCTGGGAGGCTCCAGGTTGTCATGGCAACGTACTGGCCCTAAGCAAGATGGCTGCCCTCCCTGGCCTGGGCACCCAGCAATGGTGGGGGGTGGGGACTCCAGGCCGGAAGCTAGTGTGCCCCGAGGGAAAGCCACCCACAGAGAAGAAGGGGCAGCGGAGTTTGGGGTGAGGGGGAGTTGGCCTTCTTGGCTCCCACGTCCCCATCTTAAGCCTCCGGTCCCAAAAGAGATGAGGCAGCACCGGAGAGTCCCGAGAGGGCTGGAGCCTTCTTCCCACCCCCGGCCACGTAAGACTGAAATCCAGGCCCCCAGACGGGGGTCCCACCACTGGGCTGTGCAGATGTGAGGAATCTGTGCCTTTGTTCTGAGGGGGAGCAGGTTGCAGGATGGCGCCTCCACCTCACGACATCCCATAGCCCGCTGCTTGTGGGCTCCATCACCCACCCGGATTGCTACTCTCCTGAGCGGTTATGTGCCCTGTGCCCGCACTGCTCTAAACGCTCCATGAGTATCTGTCTTCACAACAACCCAATGGGCTAGATGCTACTGTTATCCCCACCTGACAGATGGGGAAACCGAGGCACAGAGAGGCTAACTAACTTGCCAAAGGTCACACAGCTGTGGTGGAGCTGGGATTCAAGCCAAGGGAATCAGCTTCCAGGGTCTTCTCACCCCAAAGGTGAGGAAAGATTTAAAACGTCCCAGTGTCCACGAGAGGCCCTGGGAGAGTGAATGAAGTGGGGTGGGGGGCCAGAGCCTGGGCAGGTAGCCCTCGGAGCCCCAGGGACACCGACTCACCCCATTCCAGGCTGCCTGAGGCTCCAAGCTCTGTCCTGAGCCCCTAGAACAGCCACCAGACTCAAAAGAAAAATTCGAGGATAAGGAGTCATAGTTTCCCTCTTCACACCCTTAGCCTGGACCACCCCTGCCCTCCATCTCCCCTCTCTGCTTTCCCCACCCGTCCCTGCCTGGACCACCTCTGCACCCCCTGCCGTCAGGTCTGATCCTGTTAGTTCTTTCTGCACCCCCCGCCCCCAGCCCCTGTCCCCACCCCCACACCGGCCACATAGAGGAGCAGCCTGTCCAGACCCTTGGCCCTGATTCCACTCTCTCAGTCTGTGTAGCCTCAGGGATGACCCAGCAACCTCTCTGAGCCTCAGATGATCCCACTGAAAAAGGTAAGATGAGCCCAGACGCAAGGCTGGGAGGATGGCTTGTGTTGTGGGGGTCGTCCTGGGCCTGGGGGGTTCTGGCAGAGATGGCCCGGGCCCGGGCAGAATTTTCCCCACGAGGGAAATCCACGAGCTAACCCATCTGGCCTCTCCCCTCTCTGTGCAGAGAAAACTAACTCCCCACTCTGGGGAGAGCCAGGACTGACAGGGGAGCAAACACCAGGTGCTCTCTGTCCCCATCCCTTCCTGTCCCCACCAAAGGCAGTGGGACAAAGGGGAGGGAGATCAGGTAGCTGGGTGGGTTTGCCTGCCCTGGCCCAATTTGGCGGGAGGACACTGGGGGACACCCCCTGTCTGAAGGATGAGAAAGATCAGGCAAATCCACTTCAGTCCCCAGGACCTCTGTACCCCAGGCACCTGGGAGGGGGCTCCTGCTGGCACCAGAGTCCTAAGACTCCCCACTCCTAGCCACGCTTTAGGCTTGTGTTCTATCAAAACCAGACTGCTCCTTGCCTGGCCTGCCTCCTACCCCTGACCTGCCCCTGACCTCTCCATTACCCCCAGACCCTCCCTTGGGAGGCCCTCCTCTCCCCTGTCCCCTGCCCTTCTCTGCGCCCAGCTCAGTGCACCTGGTGACCGACTTGTCACCTGGGCCTCAACCCTGTGCCCTGCGCTTGCCTCTTGTTCCCCGGCCACCCGGCTCTCACGTGCTCCAGCTCATTTGATCTCAACCCGCCCAGGTCGTCTAGGGCTCAGTTTACGAATGCCAGGCCCAGGCTCAGCAAGAGACACTTAGAGGTGACTGGCCCAGGGTCACGCTGGGGAGGTCTGGGGTCAAGTCTCCACCTTGGGCTGGAATTTCTGTCTACCATGGCAGCTGTGGCCATCTGGCTGGGGTGACGGTGCCCTCCCCCAGGCTTCCCTGCCTACACACCCCGTGTCAGACCTGACCAGATACGAGGTGCAGGGGGATGGAGGTACAGGTACCTGAAGTCCCAGAATCGCAAGCACAGAGGCCAGGCCTCCACCCTAGACCCACGGAGTCAGACTTGGGAAGGGGGAGACTAAAGATCTGAGAGTTCCCAAACGCCGTAGAAAATGTCAACATTCAGGCACTGCTCTCCAATAGTCACCCCAACCCCTCCCCGAACCTCCATTTCCTCACAAGACCTTCTCCTCCTCACCCTCGTCTGCAAAGCCTGCACCTACCTACCCACCGAGGCTCCGGCCCCTCTCTGCCCCTGGGCCCTCGGGCTCGCAGTTCTGGACATTCTGACTCAGCCTTTCACGTGGGCAACCGCCAGTCCGCGGGAGCACGCTATGCCCTGTCCCCTGAACTCACGGCGAAAGGAGGAGCATCAGAAGGCCTGAGTCAGCTGCTTAACCTCTCTGAGCCTCAGTTTCCTCATCAATGCAATGGGGTTGTCCCAAGGATTAAATAAAAGCCCTTTTACGTGGTATTGTCACAAGGATTAGTAATAACAATAAATGAAGAGGGAGATGTAAATGGTCCAGCTGAACGGGCTTTGAGGAACTGGAGAAACTGCAAAAGCTGGGTGGTGGCAGGTGGGGTGGGGCCAGCGGCAGGGGCTCCACCTGGAAGAAATGCCCTCCCCCAGCAGCCGACTCCCCTCATGACCCCCAAGATTCAATGAGGCTCCTCGTATCAGCAGGATAGCAGGGAGTCCTAGATAGTTGGAATGGCCAGACGAATTTTTGATAATGGGATCTGACCTATATTTTTGAGATCAGAGTCGCTTCCTTACAGGGTCGTTAGTCCCTCTGGGAACAAAGGGCAGCTGGGTCCCTGTAGGCAGCCAGCAGGGGTGCTTGGGGAGGTGGACCCCAGTGTCTGGCTTGGGGGGCCTCAAGACTCCTGTCTACTTCCCCCAGAGCCTGACAGGTAACCCCCAAAGGCCCTGGTTCCTGTTTCTGACACGGAGCCCTCACACCTGCACCTGGCCATGACACTCAGGAGCAGGGCAGGCCTCCCAGATGGCGAACATCTGCTGGTGCCAGATCCCAGGCAGGATGCCGGGACACACACACGTCATCTCCACTGATCCTTGTGGCAGCGGGGGCGAAGTGGAGACTATTATTATCCCCATTTTGTGGATGGGGAAGTGGGGTTCAGAAGGCATCAGCGGCTTGCCCTGGCCACTCCATCAGAAGCAGTGGAGCTGGGACCCACTGTGGCTGTCTCGCAGCAAAGCCACAGGTGCAGCCTTTCAGGTAGAAGTTTAACGTCCTGAATGAACTCTCCCACTGCCCAACCTCATGGCCCAACCTCGCCCTGGCTTCCAGCCGTACCCCTGAACGAGAGGCAGCAGGTACACTGCTTAAGAGTGCTGCTCTGGGTATCAATTTTCACTCTGCTACGTAAGTGCTGTGTGACCTGGAGTAGTTACTTTACCTCTCTGTGCCTGTTACTCCATCTGTGAAATTGGAATGAGAATAGCTCCATCTCCTGGAGTTGTGATGATGAAATAAATTAATACTTGTAAAGGGAGAACAGTGCCTGCCCCAAGTAAGGGCCCAATAATTTGTCATTTCTCTAGCTTCTGATTCCTTCCTGGACACCTTCTTCCCGCCCCCCCACCCCACCCCCACCCTGTCCCCCCACCCCCTACCCCGTCACAAAGGCCAGGAGTCCTCAGACACAAAGTCCTTCCCTGTCACCACCTCCTGCTAGTGGGTGGGGCTGAGATTAATGTTATGATCATCCTGATTTTAGGATGGGCTCATAAAGGTGCCATGAGCAGCCCAAAGCCAAAGCAGGTCAGCCACCCCATCCACCACCAGGCCCACCGTCTTGGCCAGCCGGCAAGTGCCCCCAGACTCTGCCGATGGAGATCTTGCTGCTGACCCATCACCTGGCTCTGCCTGAGGTCCCAAACCAGTGCAATAACTTTGGACAAAGCTCAACAGTGTTGGGGTGGGGAACTTCTATCCGGACACTTGGGCTCAGTGCTGTACTGTGTCCACCATCAGCCCGAAGGTTCCAGGGAGTGCTCCAGGGAGAAGTGCCCAGTGGGAGGTAGAGGTTGCAAAGTCTCCTTCCGGTCAGGGGGAAGTATTCTGGACACGTCTTTTTGTCTCCCTTGGCGGTCCAGCTTGCACTGGGCAGGGCTGGGGACACACCCCTTGTGCCAAAAACCAGAGAGTCCCTGGAGGCAGAATGGTGCTGTGGGAAGCACCTGCTCTTGGAGAAAATTACTCCACTGCTTAAGTTCTGATGGGCTTTGGGCAAGGTACGTAATCTCTCTGAGCCAGTTTATTCATCTGCAAAATGGGCAGACAAAAGTTACCGGCCTGACAGCGTTGTGAGAATTCCACCTAAGGGGAAACTGAGGTATAGACAAAGCAGGGTTCTGAGTAAGTCCCCTGGGGAGGCTGCAGTGAAGTCCCTGGGAAGGCTCAATCCCAGAGAGCCCCCCCCCCGCCCCACTGGAGGTGACCACCGCCTCACAGGTCCACCTTACCTCCTCAGACACCTCCTCGGGTGTATTCAGACTGTCACACACATATCACACATGCACACCTGCCATCGCCATCCGCTCGCCCAGCAGAACGACACCCAAAGAGACTCCCTTCTCCTCTGCATGCCCAGGCCGTCCTGCTCTCTCCACACCGTCACAGGCAGCACCATACCCCGCTTCAGGAAGGACTAGGCCGAAGGAGCACCCACTCTTCCTCACTACCTGGCCCTACGCTTTTTCCTCTGCTCTGTCCTCTGACCCCACTGGCAGTATCACCCCATCCTCCTACCTGCACATCCCTAAAGCACTAGCCAGGAGTCCTGGCAGTTAGGCGGGCCGGGCCACTAACTCCCAGATAGCTCGGCCCTGCGGTGCTCGGTCCACAGGTGCAGAGACAGCAGGGGAGAAAGCCGTCCTAAGGGCCACACCCAGTCAGGACACCTTTTCTCTGGCCCTGGGACCATCCCTACTGCCCATCTACTGCCTCCCAGGGCGCCTGGGCAGGAGCTGGAGGCAGCTGCCACCCCCTTCTCTGCCACCAGGCACCCCCCCACTGCTCCCACCCCCACCCCACCCAGGCC
>PVJL010000555.1:0-106236 GCA_004026885.1 Lyroderma lyra | reverse complement strand
AGTCTGACAGATGTCCGCAACGTTAGCCTCCGTTTCCCTCCTTCCTCCCTCCGCCCAGCCCAGTATACCTCCCACCAGTCCCAGCTGCCCAAACTTCCCAGACCTCGGTGTGAGCCTCCTCTGCGTCCCTCCTCTCCACCTCCTACTCCTGCCAGGCCTTTGCCACCCTTCCCTCCGCCACCCCCGTGGGCCTGGCTAACTTTCAGCTTCCAGCTCCTGGAGAGCTGAGGCGTTGAATGAATATTCCATCTGGGTGATTATTATTCACATGATATTAATTAATTATTAATTGCAATTAATCTCCTTCATTCCTAACCTTCCTCTGGGAGGCAGGAGGGGCCTGGCAGCTGAAAGGGACAAGGGGGTAGGTGGCATTTGTGGGTGAGCTGGAGGCCTGGAACCTTTTCCCAAGGCCCCGCCCTCAGCCTCAGCGAGGACAGGAAGGAGAACAAGCTTATCAGCGCACGGGGGAAACTGAGGCAGGAGCAAGTGCTTATAAGCTGTTCCGAAATAACCCCCTAAGGGTGGCTGTGGGGAGAACCCAGGAACCCTGACCTGACTGGGTTCTGAGCGGCTTCGCCGGCCCCTACTGCCCTACCCAAGCCCGATCTGGAAGAGAACCACTTGCTCTGGAAGGAGAGGAGGGAGGGCTGGCAGAAGGCTGACCAAGGCTGGACTGAGCCCTGGGCATCTGGTTCACTGAGGGCATGGGATCCCCACGATGATGGGGGGGCCCTGGGATGGGGCAGGTGGGGGTGCTCCCACTAGCGGTTTCCAGCACGCACTGGGTAGCCCATTGTACAGAAGGGGAGGCAGCAGGAGTCAGCTGCCTGGCAGTGCCCAAACCCTGGCTGCCCCAGGCCTCCCTTGGGCTCTAAGGCCTGCCCCAGCCCCCTGGCCTCCCCACCTAGCCCCACTCACCGGGCCGCCGGGTCGCTCCTGGCGGACCCTGGTGTCCAACTGCTGCTTTCGGACCTCTCCCCCAGAGCTCTCCCCGACCAGACGGCTAGGTTCTGTGACCTCAGGGGCTTCTGGACCCCACAACTGGGGTGAGACCCTCCAACGCAGAGCTCCAGCGGGACCCCCGGTCCCAAGACCTGGGGAGACAAGGCCATAGCTGCAAGCAGATACCCACCTTGAGGCAAGAGACTTAGGAATGGTGTGGGCACCCCCCCACCTACGCCCCCAACTCTAGTGTGGCCCTTGGAGTCCTGGGGGGCGGGGGTCTGGGTGGGAGGATATGCTTCCCTCCGAGGGAAGAGTCCAATGAGCTGTGGAGGGGGCCAGGAGCTCCACTCCTGCCCAACCGTCACGACTGCCCCCCCACCCCCAAGCCGCAGAGACCTGCAGAGTCCGTCGGCAGTCGGCAGGGGGTTGGCCGCGCCGGGGCGGGCCAGATGGGGACAGGTGGGTGTCCGCACCCTGCCTCCTCCCCCGCCCCCACCCGCCCGCGCTCTGGACCGGCTGGCACCCGGAACACTGCAGGAAAATGTGGCTGCAGCGGAAACCACCGCAAAGCCCGGGGCGGGGGCGGGCGGGCGGGCGGGGGTCACTCACCGGGCGCGGGGAGCAGCGGGAGCAGCAGCAGCGCCGCGATCGCCCAGCGCCGCAGCCGCCTCATGGCTCGTTCACATAATCCTCCCGGTCCTGGGGCTGCAGCTGAGCGGCGCGGCGCGGGCGGAGGCGGGACGCGGGCGGGGGCGCGGGCTGCGGAGCCGCGGGCGGGGGCGCCGGCCGGGCGGGGGGCGAGGCTGGCGGCGGCGGGGAGGGCGCTCGGCTCAGCGCGCTCCGGCCGCGGCCATCCCGGCGGGGCGGCGGGCTGGGTTAAGAGCCGAGCGGCGAGCACGTGAGCCGAGGGCCCGCCCCCGCCCCCGAGGCCCCCCCCCCAGCCCGGGCCGCCGAGACGGGAGGACAAAAGAGGCGCCGCCCCAGGGCCAGCCTTCGCGCACCACCTCGGCCCCGCTCGGCAGGTGCAGCGCTGGGCGCACCCGGTCCCCGTCTCGCGACCCCCTCCTTGGCAACTCCTTGCCTGGGGACCTCCGAGGACCGGCGGATTTGTAGGGGGAGGGAGGGAGGATACACAGGGACCCTCCAGGCTCTGACCTAGTGATTGCCCGTCTGGGGACTCGTGCAATCGAGGTGTGGGGGCGTGGCTGCCCGACCCAGGTTCGCCCCTGGGGTGTTAGACCGAGAAGGCGGCTTCCCCAGCCCCAGCCCCCAACACCTCTGTCGACCGAAGGCTTTTGGAGCTGGGAAGGCTGGGGGCCCGGGTCGGGACGGAGGGGCGGAGGCTCTCTCGGCTAATGGCCCCCTGGGCGCCTCTGGGGCCTCTCAGCCACCGCGCCGAGCAGGTCACTGTGGAGTCCTCCTACACCTTGGGTCCAGCTCCCTTTCCATTCTGCAGGCTCCTATTCCAGGCCCAAGATACCCTGACTCACTTGAGGGCTTCGGAATTTGCTGTCACTTGAGCCGCCAGGAGGCGGGTCTCGGGCCTTCTGAGTCCTTCACACGGGCCACCCCAATCCTTCTTCCTAAATAGCATATAATCTAGCCAGGTCATTTACAGGTATTAGCGCGCCCCATTTCTGCTCCTTCCTTGTCAGCCCAAACCTTCGAGGCGCGGAAGATAACTGTGGAGTTCCCCAGCTCCCTTCCCCACTCTGGCCACACTCGGTTGCTCTGCAAACCCCGTGACCTCCTAACCTACCCTGGTGCCGGGGCCCTCTAGCCCGGCTCCTCCTCCTAGGTAGGAGCTGGGAGACGGAGTGGGTAGGGGGTTGGTAGGGCATGGGCATCCCTGGTGAGGCCCCACCCTGACCTTGTGCCCAAAGCTAGAAACCTCCTTGAACCCACCCTGGGAGACCACAGGTCACTGAGCAAGGGAAGTGGAGGCAGGGAACCCCTTCCTGGGTCCTCTGCCTCCCTGGGGATGCAGGGTATCCATCAAGAATGGGGGAGTTGCCTCTGGCTCATGATCCCCCCACCCCACCCAAGCTCTATTTTAGGCCCTGGAGAGGTGAGAAGGCGATTTCGGGCGGGGGGGGCACTGACATCAGTGCTGGAAACGAGTGACTCTCCTCCTCCAACCACCTGCCACTCCAGACCCAGATGCTCTCAGCACAACTGAGCCAATTGTTCCTTCACTCTGGAGACATCTTGGAAACCTCTTCCAGGGTGTAGGGGTGAAGGGGGCCCTTGGGGATGAAGATCTATGTGATAATTCCCAGAAACCCACAATTACCCAGAGGGGAGAAACTGTGCTCCTCATTTTACAGACAGGGAAACTGAGGCTCCGAGAGACTGTGCAAGCTTTCCAAAGTCACACAGCTGGTCAGTGGTGCATCCCATACTCCAGGGTCCCACTCCTCTCTGGCCACCCCTGTCCCCACCTCTGCCTTCTGTCTGGGACCTAGAGGGGACTGGTCCTTCGGGTCCATCTTATCCCACTCCTTCCCGCCCCCAAACACACCACCAGGGTGAGTCTGTCCTGCTCCACCTGTACCATGTTCCAGGGCCACCTTAGTGAACCCTGATCTGATATGCCCCCAAAAGGATAGGTGGGGTTTGTCACAGGGTGGGCCTTGAGCCTGAGGGAGTCTGAATCCCCACCTCCAAAGTGCCCAGGACCACACAGCAAGCCTGATCTGTGGCCTGGGCCTCCCCAAGGCTGAGGCCCATTCGTACCACTTCTGTGGCCCTGGTTTCTTGGGTTTTCTGTTGCGGAGACCTTCCTGGACCCCAGAGTGACTTCTCTCTGTTGGCATTCTGAGCCAGCTACAGTGGAGGATGCATTGCGTGGCCCCTTGACCCCCAACAGTTCCTTATCTTCCTGGGTTCCCCAGGTCTGAGCAGGCCCACCTGGGCATCTTGACTCTCCCTTGACGACCCCCACGCCCCCAGCCGGAGGTCCCACCTCCTGCCCCTTGTCTTCCCTGTCCGCTGCACGCCTCTCCCATGCAGGCAGCCTGCTTCAGTTCCCTCACCCACCCTCCTGAGGTTGGGGGCTATAGAGACAGTCTCCCCTCAAGCCAGGGGACCCTAGGGGAATCCCACCCCAACCCCACTGAGATAGAGATGGTGTGCTGCTGTAGGCCAGTGGTTCTCAGCCTTCCTAATGCCGCGACCCTGTAATACAGCTCATGTTGGGGTGACCCCCATACAATTATTTTCGTTGCTACTTCATAACTGTAATGTTGCTGCTGTTATGAATCATAATGTAAATGTCTGATGTGTGTTTTCCGATGGTCTTAGGCGACCCCTGTGACAGGGTCATTCGACCCCCAAAGGGGTCACGACCCACAGGTTGAGAACCGCTGCTGTGGGCCCTTCTGCACCTTGCTTGTTTCCCACGAGAGGAGGTCTGGGGACTCTGGAGGGAACTCTGGCGGCCATGGTTCCAGCTGTCTTGGGGCCACCCTCAGAATTACCCCTGCTGAAGGAGCTGTTAGGCTCTGGTCCCCAGCCTCAGGAGCCCCCCACCAGCAGGAGTTCTGGGGCCTCCTTCCCCTGCAGTTCCTTCTGCCCTTCTGCTAATCCTTCCAGTTTTCCTGCACAGGGACCAAGCTGGGTTGCTGGGAGTTCAAGACCTAGTCCTGCAGGTAAGGGACGGGTGTTTGTCGGTGGCCCCAGTTCTAAAGCAGAGTGATGGGCAGGGACTCCTGTCAAGGGAGGATGTCTAGACCCTGTGCCCGGTCTGCAAGGCCCACAACAGAGACCATGCCAGGCAAGGGGACAGGGTGGCATGGTGGGTCAGAGCAAGACTTAGGCCTCCCAGCAACCAGCTGGGGTCCTAATGTCAGTTAATGTCTGTGTGATCTTGAGCAAGTCCCCCGACCTCTCTGAGCCTTGGTTTCCTCCTCTGTGAAATGGGGGTTAGAAGAGCCCTCCCTCACAGTGCTGCTGGGGCATACACGAGTGGGTGAGCCTCACGTGCTCCGAGCTGTGCCTGGTGCGCAGAATGGGCTCACTCGTCCTGGGCTCACACCGTTCATGTGGACTTTAAGGTGCTGAGGACAAACTCAGCTTCCTGGCCCTTGTTCAGGACCCAAGAGACTCCATTATGGCTTGGTGGCCCTTGGGGCCCTCTCTACCCAGCACATGCTGAGGGGTGGGGAGCAGTGGAACTGCCCACAGCACTGGCACAGGAGTTCATTTTGCTTCCGCCCGGATCCCAGCCCGGCGTCAGTGCCCCCCACCAGCAGAGGCCCAGCTCTTGTCATCTGCTCGTTCCTCCGAGGGGAGCCTCGTGCTCCTCCCTCTCTGTTGTCTTGGTCTCTGACATGTCACCTCAGGGAGGCGTTGGAGGCACCTGGGGTGCCGGAATGCCAGGACACCCATCCTTTGAGAGGTCCCCAGTGCACAAATGTACAAAATGATGCCCCTGCCCCAGGCCCAATGTGCTTTCAGCACCCACCCCACTGCCCCTTCTTCCCCACACAAGGGATCCTCTTGGAGTTCTGAGGAACTGGCCATCAGAAAATAGGGGGCCCAGGGATGGGGTGAGTCAGAGCCCCTTAGCAGCTTCTCCCACTAATTTACACTGGCAATGGGGATGCGGGTCAGAGAGCTGTCAGGAGCTGGGAGATTAGTGAAATGAGCTCTCCCGAAATGCCCAGGAGGGAGGCATCAGAGGCGTGGGGGGGGCTTAGGCGATGGGGGTGGAGGGTGGGGGGCAGTGGTAATAAGGTAGTTCGTTGAGTACTTACAGTGTGCCAAGCTCTGTGCCCCGGACCTCACAAACGCATCTGCTTCTTGTCCTTTCCTAGTGAGGCAGCAACTACTATTACCCCCATTTTTCAGATTAAGAAAACTGAGTTTCAGGAGTTTGCTAATGGTCACAAAGTGGCAGGATCTGGATTTGAACCCAGGCCTCCATGGCTGAAGGCTTACACGACAGCGTTCATAGAGAATATGGAATATAAACTTGAGGAGTGGGGCATTGTTGGGGGCATTCCAGGTCAGGGACCCAGAGCAAAGAGGCGGGGACTGGACGCCTGCGGCGGTCAGAGACAGGTGGGGCAGCCTGGCTGGGGGGGCGCAGGGGGCGCAGGTGGCAGCAAGAGCAAGGCGGCAGGGTGAGTGTGAGGGGAGGATGGTCAGTGGGGACAGTGACCATGAGGACCTGGGACTGGTTGGAGTGGCCGAGGGGGCACGAGTTAGAGGGTGCTGGGGAGACATGACAGTGGGAAGAGGGAGCCGGTCTCGGACCAGGAATGAATTCCTAGGTAAGTCGGTCTGTGGTGGCAACAGGATGGGAGGGGGTACAAGGGATTTGTTGGAGGTCATGGTATTTTTTTCTTGGAAGGAAGGACCCTAGAAATCATCTCATCCAAGGTAAGAAAACCAAGGCTTGGCTCAGGGTAGTAAAGGACTTGCTCAAAGTCAACAACGTGAGTTGTTGGGGTGGTGACTAGATCGCCTCTCTCCCCACCTAGCACTGATGATTAAATTCAGAAGGGAGTCAGGAGTGGGGCTACCAATTCAGGTCACAACTGTGAAGTGAAAGAACCAGAGGTGAGAGGACAAGGGTCCCAGCCCCATCTGGAGACGCAGTGAGGGCTGGAGGGCTCCTTAGGCTCCAGGAGTGATGCAGGGCTGACACCTCAGGCCCGTGCTGGGCGAGCAAAGAGAGTGGAGGCTGGGGAGAGAGGGGGACCAAGCTAAGCTGGAGTCCCTGGGAATGGGGGAGCCAGGTTTCAAGAAGGTGGGAAAGGAGAAAAGGAACCTGACTTTGGTGATTAACCGGTAACTGGTGACCTTGGGACAGAGTCCCGGCCGGCCGGGTGCCTCCGTGGAGGTGTGGAGGAGGGGGTGCAGACAGGAAGCCGGCAGAGAGCAGGAGGGAGCGTTCCCCAGGCTGCTGGGGCCATGCAAGTGCGTTCCAGGACAGGACGGAGCTGTCGGGCAGGGGGAAGGGGAGGTGGCGAATCTGAGGAGGAAACTGAGGAGGCTGCTGGGGTGGGCTGAGAGCACAGGGACGGCATGACTCGGGGAGGAAGGACACCGCTTCCTTCGGTGTGGAAGAGGGACTGAGCAGGATGAAGCAGCGCCTGCAAGTCTGCGTTAAGGTCACCTGCTGAGAGGGAGGCAGTAGGTTTCAACAGTCTCCATGTCAAGCAGCCCCCATCTGTCCTGGGCCCCCTCTAAATTTATAAATACATCCTGGAGGCTGGAACAGAGACAAGACTGTGGTGAGTCGTAGCCTTGGGGCCTGACCTAGCTGAGATGTGATATCCAAGGTCACAATCACTGAGATGGGAGGGGAGGGCCGCAGAGTTGGATGTGAGGTCCCCGGCAGATGGTGATGAGGGTGTCAGAACCTGGTGTCAGTCTGAGTAGGCGGCACGTGAAGGTATCAGAAAGGTCTGAGAAAGGGGTGGGGAGAACTTCTCATCCCAAGTGGCGGTGTCATGGGAAAGGCACTGATGAGGCATGCCTGTGTGTCACCCCAGGGCCCAGAGGAAGCCCTTGTCTGGGCCCCGGGGAAGGGGAGAGGGCCCTTAGCAGGGACCTAGTTAGTGCAGTTTTCTTAGGAGTGGGTGGCGAGTGTGCCCTCTGCAGGCTGTCACTCAGTGGACAGCAGAGCCAAGGGGACCGGACAGATGCAGGCCCACCTGCCCTCCAGAGGGTGGTGGCCCTCACACATGCTCTCCTACTTGTAGGAGGCCCCCATGCTGCTAGCCGTTAATTCTGTCCATGTCAGCTGGGCCCTCAGCCC
Source organism: Lyroderma lyra (assembly GCA_004026885.1). Lineage (NCBI taxonomy): Eukaryota > Metazoa > Chordata > Mammalia > Chiroptera > Megadermatidae > Lyroderma > Lyroderma lyra. The sequence continues at coordinate 98,519 of PVJL010000555.1, read as the reverse complement.
TGCCACACTGCACTCCAGCCCCATCTCTTTGCTATTTATTAACAAATTTATTTACAGTTCTTGAACCAAGATTAATTGTGAAGTTTAACAGGAATGGCATAAAAAGGCCAAACATGACCTCTCTGAGGGCTGTACACACAGTTGCTCTATTTCTAAACTAACAACTCAGGTCCTCACCCACAGCTGGGGAGGGGGGGAGGCCCCCCCTTCTTCCTCCAAAAGGAGACACAGAATAGCACCAAGCGTCTGGTAGCTTCAACATTTAAAGAGACAAGCACACAGAGGCACAGGGGAGTGAGCAGAACCACAGTGCGAAATGTAATAATAAAAAAAAGTGGCCAAAGAATCGATAGCAAACCCATCTCTGTCTCCAGATTAATGGCTTGGCTGAAAGAAATGGGGGGAGGTCCTTGGGGAGGGAGGAGAGAGGGTGATGGAGAAGTTGGCATGTGAGCCACTGACCCTGGTGGGCAGCCTGGACGGAGGCAGGGAAGAGCAGAGAAGGGTCTGTCCCCACAGGGGGCTCTGGCCACATCCTGGGCTCAGGGGAAAGGTCAGTGTGGGGCGGAGAGCGCTGCAAGTACCGTAGCCCAGCTTCCTCTGGTTCACATGTTCCTGAGGGTGTGTGCACAGCGTGGGGGGCGGGGGGAGGGGACACAAACACAGGCATTTTGGAAAGCAGGAGACAGCCACATGCTTGTGGGAAAGGAGGCTGGGGGTGGGGTGAGGAACACCAGCAACTAACCCTTTGCTCTGCAGAGAGGCGAGTGCCTGCAGAGGGATGGGGACCTGGACCAGGGATTCTGCTGCTCCAGCTTGTGATCCCTCCCTGTGCCAACCCTGCCTCTGCCTCCTGGCAAGTGGGCAGCTGGCCATGGTGGCACAAGACCATCACAGATCACTGCCCGGTCAGGAACACGGCTGAAGGCAGAGGTAGGCAAGGGCAGCTACCATCCCAGACTCTCTTGGTCGTACTTGAAAAAACTGGGTGAGTGGGAGGACTGGCTCTGTGGACCCACAGAGCTTGGCTATGACAACAGCTGTTCACTTGGACTTCAAAGGCCAGGCCCTGGACTCCTCCAGGCTCTGCTGGTGAGGCCCTGCTCCTTGGGATATTGGTCTGTCCTGGCTGGGTGTGCGGCACTCAGCAGATGTAACTTCTGTCTGTGTACCTGGCCCTGCAGGCAGGAGATGTCTGGCCCCCTGAAGAGCTGTGTGCCCTGGGGGACTCACAGGAACAGTTCTTTGTTTGCACTGGGCTGGGGGTGGGAGACCGGGAGGCAGGGGACTGGCTGAGGCTGGGGGCCCCACAGCTATCGGGAGCAGCTGGCTCCCCTGCTGGATGGCAGAGGGTCAGGGGGAGAGGTAGCCGGGCTCTCCACAGGTCCACCCCTGTGCAGGTGGGCAGACAGCTGGCCTGGACCTGAAGGACAGCTGGGAAGCTGGTCAGCCTTCTGAGAGACATGGCTGGGGGCCACACACTCACAACCCTCCGATCCTGGGGAATATCCTCCCCTAGGCCATGGGGGCTGTGCAGCCCAGAGCTCTGATGGCCTGTCTGTGGGCTGCCAGGGCAAGGGGTCTGGGAGAGAGAGGTTGGTCTGTGGGTGGCACAAGGGTAGGAGGGAAGCCGGAGGCTTGGGCTTATGGCCTGGAAGGGAAAGAAAAAGATGTTCGCTATCAGTTGTCCTGGTGCCACTGGCACAGGGGGCTCTTGAGACAAAGAATGAGGTCTGTGGCCTCTTCTCAGCATTGCCACTGGGGAACTGAACCTTCCTCTTATGGCCGACAAGTGCCAGGTCTAGGCCAGGGTAGAGGTCCGCAAAACCAGAGCTGGTCAGGAGGCACAGGCAAGCAGAGCTATTGGACGCTGGTGTCCCTGGGGAATCCACAATGACATCAACCGACAACCTCAGCTCTTGACAGCTTGCCACTGGTCCAGGTATCTCGGCAGTCCCCATATGTTCAGCTGGTGCCTTCATGCCACCCACCATCCTACCCTGTTCTGGGATGCCCAGGGCCTGGTTGCTGTCTTCCTCCCTCTTCCTGGGAGATGTTGCCTCAGCACAGGAGGACTGGCTGCGAGGCAGGGTCGCAGGACACAGAGGGTCACAATCCGAAGCTGGGGAGCGTGGCTGCCTGGGGGCACAAAAATACACTGTGAGTCACAGGGCTCAACTCCAGAGCAGCTGGCAAGCTAGGGTCCTCCCCAGCTGGGCTGAGGGCAGGGTGGGAATGGGGCACACGTGGTGCTACCCTTCTGGTTTCTGGGTGCTAAGAGCGTGGCCCACTCTGGCGCCTGTGAAAGGCCTGCTTTTGGGGTCTGACCCTGCAGTAGCGGCCAGCGCTGGCCAGAGGGACAGATAACAGGCTGTTCCATTGAATAAGTTCACAGAGGAGGGTGTGCCCTTCGGCAGCTGCAAGATGCAGCACAGAGCTGGGCTGTCCACGTTGAGCCCAGGGAGTGAGCCCTGAGATAGAGACTTGGGGTGAGAGGTGAAGCTACAGCTCCTTGGTGGGCAGCAGGGGATCTCAGCGAGCCCTGGAATTTCACTGAACCCCCTGCAATCCTTCTTCCTGGGGGTAACTTCTAGAGAGGCAGAGAGATCTTGCTCTTTACCCACATGGGAGGGACCCAGGAATCCCTAGAAGGCCAGATAGCTACATGACCAGACACATGCCAGGAGCACAACTGCTGAACTGCTCCCTTAGCACCCCCCTGGCCCCACCACGACTGTGCCAAAGCCCATGTGTTAGGAAGGGAGTCACGCCCTGGTCTGGGCCCAGTCCCAATTGCAAACGCCGCAGACGGAGGTCTTCCCCACCCCTACCCCCATCTCTAAATCAAATAGAACGGAAGATGGTGGGAAATAATGGTGAGGAAAGAGAAAAATGCCACAGCCTGGTCCGTGCTGTCGCCAACCTGAGGGTTCCTTCCCACCTACAGAGGGCGGCAACCGAAGAGTGACCGCAGCTGTGCCAGCCGCCCCTGGCAGGGCCGTACGGGAGCGCTCACCTGGGGGGGCTGGCCTCGAAGGGGACATCCGCAAAGCTATGGCTGAGCCGGGCGATGATCCGGTCAACTTCTGCATATGGGTGGGCTTCTAGGGCAAAGCCCTGGTGCTGGGCACTCTGGAGATGCTGCCCGGGGGCGAGACAGGGGCATAGGGCATTAGACAAGGCCAGCAGACCTCCCAGCCACACCAGGGCACAGACCAGGCGGGAACGGCTCTCCGAACAGGCCGGGGAGCAGCTGCTTAGCGGGGAGGGGACTCACCCCATGGAGTTCCTCAAAGGCCTCCTGGCAGCACTCGCAGTACCCTTTCTTCCTCCTGGGCAACGTGCGAGCAGCTGATCGTGGGGTTGGCTCTTGGTCTTTGGGTTCTCTGAAAAGGTACAAGGTGGGGGAAAGTTGTCACTGCTGGGATCCAGGCCAGGGAGGGGATGGGCAGAGCTGGGAAGGAACAGGCCGATGTGCCTGCACTTGGCCCCGCTCATCCAAACAGCCAAATGTGGCAGGAGAGGCAAGAAGGAAGATAAGAGCTCTCCAGGGGCTCCCTGTGTTAGCTCTGTCCTCTCCCCGCCCACACATGTCAAAGCACAGGTAAGAGTGGGGCCTGGTGGCAGCAAGAATCCTCTGAAGGACTTCCAGCTCTGTGCTCACACTCAAGCCCCATGGTCCTTTGACCGGCAAAATGAAAGGGAAAAGGCCTCAAAGGCCTCAGCAGCAGGGGGACTAAACTGCCCTTGACCTCCCTTGTCCATCATCAATGTCCCCTTCCCTTGGTTCAGTCTGTCTCCTGCCTCAGGGTCACTTGTCCCTTTTACAGCTGCCATGTTCACTGAGGACTTTCACAGCTCATTCTCAACCCGACTTCTAGTGTGAATTTCAGTCCTGGATTTCTCATGGCCTACAGCATGTTGCTATTTGGCTGTCCCAGCAAATTCAACAAATTCAAAATATTCCCCTTTAAGGACTTTCTAAGTATAACACAAACCCCAGAAAACAACAGAAAAAAGCTGATTAACTTCAACTCCATGCAATTAAAGAAAATGTATGCACGGAAGAAAACATAAGCAAAGTTAAAAGACAAGCCACAAACTGGAGAGGGGGCAATATTTATAACTAATAACACAGCCAAGGTCTCGTTTCCCTAGTACATGAAGGGCTCCTTACAAATCCATAAGAAGTGATCGGTAACTGAATAGAAAAGTGGGTAAACGATATGCAGAAGGTGCACACAAATAGGATCAAACGCATGAAAATGTACTTAACCTCATTCATAATGAGAAGAAATGAAAGTTATAATTACACTGAGAGCGGTTTTTAATCTATTAGACTGGCGAAGTCCATTCTGACAGCTCACAGTATTAGCCAAGGGGGTGGGGAACAGGCTGTCCCCAGGGCGGGTCAGTGTTCACTGGCATCACCTCCGTGAAAAGCAACTGGGCCACATTTATCAAAATGATAAACGCAGGCATCCTTTGACCCAGCATTTCCACTTTTAGGAATTCATTCCACAGATATACTTGAACCATCAAATTTTCTCTGAACATGACTACAGCATGGTGTATAATAGCAGAAAATGAAATAATCTACACATTCATCAATAAGAGACTGGTTAAATAAAATACAGTAAACCCATGCAACGGAATACCCTGCAGCCATAAAAAGGAATGAGGATGCTTTTCAGGTACTAATAGGAAATTAACCTAAGATGTAGGAAGTGGGAAAAGCACAGCGAATGTTACACTGCTCTATGCAGGGAGAGCAAGGGATACACATCGTACTTCTGGGCACATAAATGATCTCTGGAGATTGACCCACAATCTGGAGATTAGAGGGTGGGTGTAGGATACACACTTTCCACTTTAAACCCTTTGTAACGTTTGGATTTTGAACCAAAATAATAATTTTAATGTTAAAAAAATTAAACATTCTCTCCCACAGATTTTCTATACACGCATGCGCAAACGCACGCAGACCACGCCCACCCTCAATGCCGCTCCTGTGCAGACACCGAAGCTTCATTGCTTCACCGTCTTCCCTTTACAACCTCCTGGCTCCTCTGTGGTCCTGAAGCCATCCCGGGCCTAGCACCACCCGCCAGCCCAAGCCCACCGCCCTCAGCTGACTCTCTCTGGTCTCCCTCGTGCCTTCTGGGAAAGAAGCGAAGGGCACCTGGACGCCACCTCGGCTCATTCTCTCCTTCCTTCCCTCTCCATCTAATGCCACATTCCCTTCTCCTTTTCCTCCCAGTTGCAGTTTCCTGACTCCGCCCCGTTGGTCTGCTGGCGGAAGCCGTGGGCCCCCCTTGGCCTGGGGAACTCTCAGGCTGAGAGTCTGCCCTGTCCAGTTCTCCTGCTTTGTAAACTGACCCTGTGGCCCTGACGTTAGAGAGGGTCCAAGAAGGCCCCCAATTCATCACCTGAGCCGTAACTCTTCTGCACGGTGGTCAGTGACGATTCACATTCCCACACATCTGCAGAGAAGGAATGCCAAGAAGCCTACAAGCCACTTTGGGCCACTCAGCGTAGGAGATCCCCAGATTCCCCTGGCCCTTAGTTATCCCTCATGTTTAGCTCCAAAGTCTCAATTTTTTTTTTTTTTTTTTTTTTTTTTGGTATGTGGGTAGTTCCCTGGCTGGGAATCGAACCCAGGCCGCAACGTTGACAGCGCTGAAGCCTTAAGCCACTACACCACCAGGGAACTCCAAAGTCTCAAATTTTGATGTGCATCAAATCACCTGGGAGTTTGGGACGATGCAGTTTTTGGGCTCCAGCATCAGAGACTGTGATTTTGTAGGTGGAAATGGGGTCCAGGAGCCTGCGTTTTTAGTGGGACCCCAGGGGACTCTGATGAAGATGGTGTATAAATCTGAGTTTCAGAAACCAGCCTGTTGTCCTCTAGACAAGTCAAATTCTTCAGTAGGAATGGAGGACACGAAATAAAGTGGATGAACACTCCTCATGTCTCTCTTCTCTGGGCTAAGTTCCCAGAATAGACTTCGCCTAAGGAGCTAACACATGGCCATTCCCAAATCTGACCAGCAGGCCCCCAATTGGAAGGACTTTGGCCTATAACAAGCCCATTATTCAGGCACCAGAAAGACCCACCTGGTATGGTGCGAGCTGCCCAGGGTTGTTGTCGGGGCCTCAAAGGGACTTGCATCTTTGGGTCCCAGAAAAGAAATTTCAGGAAAGGATTTAAACTGATGGTGGAAAGGACGAAAATTCCTGAAACACAGAAAACTTCCACTTTGAGTACAGTGGGGGAGGGAAAGGATGAGGAGGGGGTGACAGCCCAACACCCTAGAGTTCCAATCCTGATAAAGTGGATGCGCCTGCACATTATTTAGGTTCCAAAACGAAACTCCCACGAGCCTTACTAGGTTTAAATGAATACTCACGTTCTCCCTGTCTACTTTTCAAGCCTTATCTGAATCCGACAGTCACTCCCTGAGCTGAGTGGAACAAGTATAAGAAACGATGCCCAAAGGGTTCTGGGACTCACCTAAGAGCTTATGTCTAGTAAGTGGCCAAGACCAGACTGGAAGCCACGGCTCCCGACTCCTGATCTAGTTCTTCCCACCTTTCCATTTTGTTTCTTGACCCTAAAACAACCTTTGAGGACTGTAGATCAGCAGAACCTAAATGCAAGGGTATTTAAACCAGAACAGTGGTCTTCCCCCTCCACGAAGAGGAACACATTTGCTCCTTTGCACCATCTGGGGGTGGGGGGGTGTCTGAAGGGAAGAGACACAGTGAAGGTTCTGGATAGTCAGACCCATACTCAATAGTTTTGGTGGTTTGCCTCAAGTTGCTCACATTCGAGAGACTTTTGGAGCCAGGCCTGGTGATGTGTGGACACCCAGCAAATAACTGTGGGCACCCTGTGTTTGGTGTCATGGCCCGTGCTCCTGGGAGAGTACAGGCCATGGGATGCCGAGTGGCATGGTGAGAGCCCTGTGGCCTCAGGAGTGGATCAACAGTGAGTGTTCTCAGACCCTTGAGGAGGAGGGAGTGCCCTCAACAGCCCTGGAGCCGCTTTCTTTCTCTGCGATTAGTTGTTGTGTTTCTGTTAGGAGCCTGGAAAGCTCACGGTGAGGCTATCAGGCTTTGAAGGGCACCTGCTTCAGGACTGCACATAAAAAGCACCACAAGAGGACATCAATTCCGCTCGGAAGTCCTCCACTGCCTATGATGCTAGGGGTCGCCCAAGCATGTGTAACCTCCCTCCAGTGACAGTGACGTCACCTATGCCTGCCATGTGCACTGAGACCCTAAGGCACTGAGTCATGATTACTTGTGTTTAACAGGTTGTGAAGGGGCTGGGATTGACAAACACGCGCTGGAGAAGACAGCACCTCATTGCCAACTCTGTGTTCTTTCCACTCACTTTTGGGCCACCAGAGCCAACTCTGCAGTGTGTGCAGGGGCCAAGGAGGGAACCCTAGCCCATCTGAAGGACAGGCAGGCATGCCAGGCTGGCCGTTAGCAGCTCTGCCGAGGCTGAGGGACCATGTGTGCTTTTTTCTCTTTTAAAAAACTTTTCAGGGAGTTCCCTGATAGTGTAGTGGCTTAAGGCTTCAGAGATGGCACTGTCAGCGCTGTGGCCTGGGTTCGATTCCCAGCCAGGGAGCTACCCACATACCAAAAAGCAAAAAAAAAAAAAACCAAAAAACAAAACAACTTTTCATTTTGAGATAATTAAAGACTCACAGGGACTTTTGATAACCCAGGTAGCTAATAGCTCATCAGGTTATCATCGTGACCCTCCTGCTGTAGATAAGAAGGGACCCTAATGGTGGGCAGGGCAGAGTGAAGAGGGCACCAGACAGGACACTGAATTCTAGCCTGGTGAAGATTCATGAGTAAGTGGCTGTGTACAAGTCCCTAACTTTCTCTGACCTCAGTTTCCCCACTGGAAAGAGGATGGCCTCTTCTCATGTTATTTTCCACCCAGCACTGTCATGAGATACCAGGTCCCAGAAGAGGGTTTGGCACAGCCTAACCAAGAGGTTTCCTCGGGTGCCAGGGGATTTCAGCGCCACCCCAGACACCCTCACTTTGGCCAAGATGACTATTCTGGGGCCAGCAATGACTGATGGTAAGCGTCAGCGCATGTCTAGCAGGAAAGGTGGGGAAGTAATGAGCCTGGAGGGGACCTCATGAGCTCGTAAGAGCAGAGCATCAGGGGGAGGTAGTTCACACACAGGGTCATTAACCTTGGACTCATGACCAAGAGGAGGCCAGGGGAGCAGCACTGCCCTCAGAGGCTCCTCCTGGTCTGTGTGAGACTTCTCTAAGATAGCGGGGAAACCAGCTTCTGGGAAGACAAAGGTGCAGGGCTGAGGGGCTCCATGACCCCATGTCAGCTTGGGACCTCTCCTCTGTGGGGGCCTGGTGGGAGTGAGGGGAGAGGGAGCTGGCCCCACTCACCTGCTCTCGTCTTCGATTTTGAGGAACGGTGCTTTCAGTCTGGTCACTGGAAAGGAAGAGCACACACATTAGTGTGTCTGCTTCAGTGTAGGGGCTGTGCTGGACATACAGGGAACGCGCAGAGAGGGGAGGCCCTGCCAAAGCCCAAGAGCCTCTCAGAGCTGGAAAGCACGCTGCCCTGAGTGCGCCTTGCCATTTGGCAGAGGGGAGGCACCCACTCCCGTCTCTTCTAGCCTCCACCCTGGGATAAAGAGTTCCACTATTGGGGGGAGAGGCTGCAGGGTGCCCAGGATCCTGGGTGTGCCCTCCCTCTTGCGTGTGGACTCTGTAGGCTGTCAACCAACTATTAGGAACCTTGCTGGGTGGGAGAAACCCAGCCCCTGCCCGTTTCTGCTGAAAGCCTCAGCTCCTTCCCTGACCTTTACTCCTGGTGTCTCAGAATCCTGAGTGGCCTGCACACACTCCCAGGCAGAATTCTCCATGAGGACGCTGGAGTTTTTTAAGGGGGAGGAGCAAAGAGGAAGAGAGCTAAAGAGTGTTTAGAGATCTTAGCAGAAGGGCAGTAAAAAAATATAAAAGGTGAAATCTGGTTCCTGAAAAAAATAGGGCAAAGGAGTTCTAGGAGGACAAGTTTGGAGTCAATTAATCAAGAGATGCATCTCCTACTAGGTAGTTGTTTGCACGGTGTACAAAATCTCCTAGGCATTGAGAAGCACTTCTACCTTCCCACGAAGGTGGGTGCCCTACCTTGTGTACCCTGACTGCTGGTTGAAATCAACATTTAGGCCAAGGTCCAACCAAGCTAATATTAAAAACTAAATGGAAGAAATGAAGAAATCAGTCAGAGCTGGGGGTGCGATAAGAGATCCAGTGAATCCATGGGACTGCCTAACCCTCCTCCTGTCAAAGGGGCTGTAAGCCCGGACAGAACTAACAGCCACCAAATCTCCATAGAGGCTGGCACCTCAGCGTCTAGACCCACTCGATAGCCACGGGTGCCCAAAACAAAAAGAAAAAAAAAAAGCAGTCTGTCTCCATTCATGGCAGCAGCTCCCATTAATTACTTTTTGGGGGGGCAATTCCTTCTCTAATTAACTGAGACAGTTATTAAAATTAATTCCCCTACAGATTTCCTTGAATTTCGAACACAAGAGGTACCAAGTGACTTTTCTTAGCTCCTGTTTGCGCATGAATAAATGCCACTTAAAGAGCATCTTTGGGAGAAACTTTCCTGCTGTCCAAGAAAAGCTGGGAGCTGAGCCCATCAATCTGCCTGTTTGTCAATTTCAGGGAGTTTGGCATTTCCGAAAGTGGTAGGCAGCTGTCAAACTGCCCACCCCAAACTGCTCCTGGATCTGAAGGAAAAGGATGCGAACTTCAATCAATGGCCAGGTACAGCCAGAGGACTCAGGAGCCAGACACACCACATGGGGTCTTGGCTCTAAGGAGAAGCCCCCACCCCGCAGCTCTAGACTGGCTCATGGCTACCCCTCCCCCACTGCTCTCCTCTCTAAAACCCAGGCCCTGGAAACAGGATGGGGCAACACAACCTGGACTCACTTCCTGCCACAGAAAAGTGAGCAGATGCTGCCACAGAGGGAGTCACAGGGAAGCGTTTAGGGAGGGAGGGATTGCAATTAGATGAGGAACAGCTACTATACTGACCTTTCCGCGTTCTTGACTCTGCTGGACATGTTCCCTAAATGGAAAGGGAAAATAGGTTAGGGATGTGAGGGAGCCAGGGGGGTCGAGGAACCAGGCCGGTGAGCTGAGTTGCTGTGAGTCTGCCCCACTTTGCTTCCTACTGTCGGCTGGGCCCTCCCCGAGCTAAAGCAGCCCTGAGCACAATGGCTCCCTCCGCCCCCTCTGGGACACGGGGAATGGGGAGCATTGTATGTGAATCTCAAGCTGACTCTGTGGAGGGAATGCAGGGCCCAGCGACAGCAAGAGCTGTGGCGCCCTGAAGGCCTGGGTGGGAACCAGAGCTGCACCTCCGGTGATGTGAGGAGCACTCACCACCTCATCAGACGTGGCGCAAATGAAATGAAAAGCAAGTAACAGACAAGACACTGAGTAGGGGCTCCCTAAATGGCAGCCTGTAAATACAAGGCCATCCAGGCACTGCTGCCATTCCAGGTCAGCTTACAGGACAAGGGTGAAGACAATGTTTTTTGCTTTCCTGTGCCCTACCTTGTGTACCCTGACTGCTGGTCAAAACCAACATTTAGGCCAAGGTCCAACAAAACTAATGTTAAAAACTAAATGGGAGAGTTCCCTGGTGGTGTAGTGGCTAAGGCTTCGGCACTGTCAATGCTGCGACCTGGGTTCGATTCCCAGCCAGGGAGCTACCCACATACAAAAAAAAACAAAAAAAAACAAAAAAAAAAAACAACAAAAAACCAAACAAAAACAAAACCTAAATGGAAGAAATGAAGAAATCAGTCAGAGCTGGGGGTGCAATGAGAGATCCAGTAAATCCATGGGACTGCCCAACCCTCCTCCAGGGCCAAGATATGCCCTTTCATATCTGCAGACTGCACCCCCAGAACTCACTCCAAAACACTGCCAGATTCCCAAGTATCTACAAAATAGATCAAATAAACAATGCAAAGTCAAAATACTGTGCGTTTGCATAAAATGGGGGAATTTTTCACACAACTGCTTATAAATGCACAGAGTCCTGGAAGGATACCTGAGGAACTATTCATATTGTTTATTTCAGATTGGAGTGGGGAACAGAAGGTAGAGGGGTGAAACTTTCACTGTGTATTTTGCCAATTGTGACTATGCAAATCTAGTTAGTGGCAGCAGCAAAATCCCAAAGACCCCCAGACTGGAAGGTGTGAAGCAAGGGGCACTGAGGCCGAACGCTCCATCAGGTGCGGGTGTGCTTTGCTACTGCTCTAGGTTCTGCTCCTGGGTGTCAGGCCCTGGGTGAACTGGCAGGGCTAGTCCTTCCTCAGATTCCGGCCAAGTGATGGCACCGTGGCTTTAAATGAGCCCGGGCTCTCTTGATGTGGTACGCACAGTCCAGCAAAGGGAAGAAAAGCCAAACCAGAATTTGAAATATGGCAGCTATTTCAAACTGCGCACCCCCATCCCCACCCATGCTAGCTGCAGGCTCATTCCCAGGCCAAGAGCAGTCTTCAGAAAGGCAGCCTGGCCAGCAGGTCATGAGCAGGTATGTCTTATCTAGGCCAGGCCTACCCACAGGCAGTCCCCGGCCCAGGCTGCAGTGTATCACGGGAGATTTGCAGGTAGCACAGGGAGGAGAGGACAGGCTGTGGATACCAGGGATGAGCTAGCTAAGAGGCTGCACTCCTCTTACTTTATCCGAGATGGCCATGGCTGGGTCACAGATTTACTACAGTCGTCAGGCTTCACAGTTTGCAAATCATCCACTTTCCTTTGGTACAGCAGGATGACCTACCTCTAGCTTCTTTGGCCCATGTTTCCTCACACATAAAGCATCCAGGGAGAGGCGCTGCACATGCATCATCATTTCTGCAGAGAAAACCAAGGGCTGTGGCTACAGGGTTCCACTCCTCATTACCCCAGCAAAGCCCCTTCCTGGGGCTGGGGGACTCAAAGTCTCACCCAGCCTGGTACATTGGATCACACACCAGCCTTGCCTGCCACCTTCTGGCTACGTGTCACCTCTGCACCTGCTGATAATAAAAGAAAGGGCTGGGTCCTCTATCCCTGGAAAAGAACCTAAGCTGGCTTCCTGCTCTTCTGTAGCCCTGAGCGCAGTTCTTGAACACGAGGTGTCTTATGGCTCATGAGGGCTTTAAGGTATCGCTGAAGAGCTGCTTCCGTGCGGGAGACCAAACCACCTGAGTTACTCTGATTTATCTTTGGGGGGAAAAGACACAATAGGGGCAGGAAACTAGATCAAGTTAGAAATGGTTGATTTTTCCAGTGATGATGGAACCCCTACACCACAGACCAGGACCTTCCCATGCACAGTTCTCTATCCCCATGGCAGCTCTCAGGCTGGCTCGGGACCAGCTGCCTTCATAGATCAGAGAAACACCCAGACTGGAAGTGGAGGTGGGTATGAGGGCCAGCTGCTGGCCGCCAATTCAGGACAGCCATTCCAGTGTTAATTTCTCACACCCACAAACAGGTGGCGATAGTGTGAGGTGACTCTACAGAAGAGAGGTGACTTTTAGTTGGGCCAAACTAGGCTGGAATGTGGGCAATACTACTCACTCCTGGTGAGACTGGATAATTTACTCAATCCCTTTGAGGCTCAATTCCCTCCTCTGTACACCAGGCAGAGGACTGCAATGAGGATTAAATGGTATTAGGATTATTTTCTTATTTGTAAAACAAGATGACACCAGCCCGAGGAGCGCTGCTGAGTGGGTTAAACGGCACAGCACCGCCCCGTACTTACTTACACTCTGCTACTGTCACTGCTCATCTCCACACCCTCCCATGTGTGTGGAGGGTAAGTGACAGTTACTGCGTACGCCTAGCTTCCAGCCAGCTTACGCGACTATGAGCCCGCTACGAGCAGCCGTTCCCAGTCAGTCACCAACTCTCCCCTCCTCAGGCACTCCGGGCAGAAGTGGTACCGTCCACGTGCAGAATCCTCACTCCCCAGGAGCGGGCATTGGTCAGGAGACTGCTGCTGCTCCCCTGCAAAGACGAAGCTGCATCAGACAGGAGCATGACACACCACAAGGTTGTCCTGTCTGGGAGCTCTGGGTCATCCACATGGACGGATGTTGTGGGGGAGTCGACCCCAACCCCTGGGGAGACCCTTATCCTCCACACAGGCTGTATCAGGAAGGGATGGACTGCTGGTCTGTCTATATGCTCTGCTTCGGCCACTTTGTGACCAGGAAGGACCACGTGCTTCTAAGAGAGCTATTCATTGAGAGGGCCTCTGTGAGGACAGCTCTCAGCACACAGTAATAGATGCCAATCACCACTGTGGAGCAGGAAGCTATGCTGGGTGCCCACTTTTCCCACCCTACCGCCTAAGTCTGACATCATCCTCCCTCACCAAAGCCAATGTGCCCATCCTGATGTCACTTTAATGACTCCTCTCACAAGATCACCTTAACTCCTCCTCCAGGGACTTTAATAACTCTGGATTCTTACAAAAGGGATAAACAGCTACTTAATCCTGACTCTACCACTGATGTGCTGGGTAACGCTGAACAAATTACTTAACCTCTCTGAGCCCCACTTCCTTCCTCATTTATAAGAAGGAAATGACTCACAGGTTGTGCATTTTGTGTTAGTACAGTTGACCCCTGAAGAATGCGGGGGTTAGAGTGCTGACCCCTACGTAGTGGAAAATCCGCATGTAACTTTTGACTCCCCCAAAATTTGTCCCTCAGTATTCATGGAGGATTGGTCCATGACCTCCCAAGGATACCAAAATCCAAGGATGCTCAAGTTCCGTATGTAAAATGGAGTACATCAATGAATACAGTTGGCTCTCCACATCTGCACACTCCCAACCATAGATCAAAAACAGCACAGATATTTATTGCAAAAAATCCATGTATAAGTGGACCCACACAGTTCAAACCGTGCTGTTCAGCGTCATCTATACTTCAGAAGAAAGGCTAACTCCCTTGTGGGCCACAGACCCCCACCTCCAGCTGTCTTTCTTAGCTCACCTGGTTTCTGATGGCCTTCTGCAGAAGCTCCTTCCCTCTGCTCATAGGCACCTGACAGGAAGAGGAGAGCAATGAAGCATGGTGTGTAGACCACCTAGGCACAAACTGATACTTACACAGGGGCAGGCAAGGATGGTCGGAGTCCTGTCTCAGAAAGCTGGGAGCAGTGACAGCTGAGTAGTGGCAGAAATGAGGGCCTAGAGAAGCTTTCGGAGGTAAAGGTAAAGCCACACCCAAGTTCAGGCCCCCTACAGGTAGTTGAGGCCCAGATCCTGGTGAAGAAGGGCATTCTGAATTCATCCAAGGTCAAAGTGTTACAAACGTTCTACCATCTCCCTTTAAGAATCTGCACTCTCCAGCAGATCAGCCTCAACCAATTGGAACAAGCCCTCTCTGGTTTACAGGGGACCTTTCCATTGGTTTTTAACCTGACTCCGCAGCCAGGTTCAAAAGAATGACAATACATCATAAAAGAAATAGCATGGGGAGAGCATGGTGTGAGGTGTTTAAATCTTGTGATAAAATATCACAAGAATTCAGGAGCTATAGAATTCAAGGAAGAAATTAAATTAAACTGAATGAAATTAAACCAGACACTGCCTCGAAGGGCTCACGGAGGTCTACTTCCTTTGTTTAAAGCACACCTCCCCTACTCCACAAGGTTCTCACCGAGTCTGTGGGGTTCTGAGATGGCCTGGCATGGCTGTCTTTTGGATCAGCCACAGATGGTATTTCCACTCTGACATCACTGGGGCTGGAGCAGCCTCTGTGGCTTGTCCCACTGCTCTCTGTCTTCACCTCCCTGCGGCTAGACACGATGTAACTTACTTCTTTGCTCAGAAAACCCTCAATTACCTGAAACCAGATCACAGAGGTGGCTGAAAACCAAAAGGCAGATGTAGAATCATCAATACCAAGAGGTTGGGGAAGGAAATCTTGGCCGCCAGAAGTTCTAGAATCAATGTCTTTAAATAGATCAAATGCAGTTCTGCACTGGGCCCCCAAGAAGACATCATCCTGAAATATAATAGGATATATATATATATATATACACACACACATACACACACATATATACACAATACAGGTTTTTGTCTCCAGAACTGCTCCTCCTGACCCAGCAGCAGAAGGCCATAGGCGTTCGGGTATTTGACCAGTATGAGTTTGCATGAAGCGACAGCACACTGAAGGGACTGGAGAGGATTAAAGGGTGGCTCGGTTGCATCATGATTTTTCCATGAAGATACTCTGGGACATGCAGACACTGCTCCTGTAACCTTGACTACACTACCCAAAGAAGCTTAAAATATGAAACTAAAAAGGGTTTTGGCTACTACTCAGCTGCACAGGTATCTACTCACCTTACATGTAAGCTCTTCATGGGCACTGAGAGGGTCTGACTCATCTTTGTATTCCAAGAGCCCAACACAGTGCTTGAGCACAATGACACTTAGCTCATGTTTAAAGGAAGAAGATGAAAATAAGCAAAGGTGAGTTGGCAAATGTTTAACAGCTGACTCCCTAGGGGAAAAAACCCTGCTTTGTAGTATTTGCCTATTTCCGTGGAGTAATACTCCCACTATGGCTGATTTCAAACAACTAACATGACGCCATTGAACATGGACTTGGAAAGAGAATATAATAACTGGCTCTTGTGAGGCAATACAGCCAGTTCCAGCACACCACTGAAAATAAGGACGGATAGCTCCAGTGACTGGATGAGAAACCTGGCACTTAGCTTTAAAAATGTTTAGGTTCCTCAAAAAGCTGAACACGGATTATCAAATAATGTAGCAATTCTCCTCCTAAGTATCTATGCTCAAAAGAAGTGAAAACAGGGAATTGAACGGACACTTGCTTATACACCAATGCTCACTGCAGCCTTATTTACAACTTATTTACAGCCAAAAAGTGGAAACCATCCGCGTGTCCATCAATAGATGAATAGTTAAACACAATGGGGTATATCCATAAATAGAGTATTATTCACCCATAAAAAGAAATTAAGCTTTGATACATGCTACAACATGGATGAACCTTGAAAACATTATGCTAAGTGAAATAAGCCACAAATAAAGGACAAATATCAGTGATTCCACTGATATGCGGTGTCTAGAGTAAGCAAATTCATACAGGGAAGAGGAAATGGGAAGTTAGTGCTTAATGGTTATAGTTTTTGGATGCACTGATAAAAGCTTTGGAAACAAAAAACTGGTTTGGTTACACAACAGTGTGAATGTTATTAACGCCAATGAGCCGCATACCTAAAAATGGCATATTTTATGTTATGTGTATTTTACAATTTTAAAAAATCTTTAAAGGTATAAACAAATAATTGCTAGAGTGTGGGAGTGGGGCAATGATTATCCTATATAAAAGAGGTAGATGGTTTAAAGGCTGCACATGTGACTGCTGTTCCATCAGGAGATAGAGCCTATTTTCCATCCCTGTGAATAGGATTCCTTTTGAATGACAGAATGGGTCAAAGTAGTATGTGTGAGTTCTAAAGCCTAGGCCTCAAGAGGCCATGTAGCTTCTGCCTTCACCTCCCTGGAGGAAGGCTGCCCTGAGACCCCTCTGTGCACTGGCTGTACCTCTAGCTTACTGTATATACACGACAGTATACATTCATACCGTGCATGTAAGAAGCTTCTCACATAACATATGAGAAGCTAACGAGGCAGCAGGCGTCAACTGCCAGAAAAGAGTGAGGTCAACTTGGTTCTTCCAGCCCAGCTGACACCCTGGCCAAATGCAGCTGCAGGAGTGAGCCCTGATGAAACCGACAGAGAAACCATCCAGCCAAGCCACAGAGTCATCAGAAATAATCATTTGTTTTAAGCCCAGATTCCAGGGTGGCTTTTTATACAGCAAAGGCTAAATGACAGAACAGACTAAAAGTTCAAAAGGTAATTTGGGGCCAGTTTGGGTGTTTGTCATTCAGTCCACCCCCATCGTTGAGTCGCGACATCCCTGAGTGTCTGGTAGTTTGAAAGCAAAGAGCCTCTGCATCCCAGGCCTAATCAGGCAGTTTCCCCAGTCACCTGTCCCCTTTGGGCCAAGCACTATCATCCTGTTTTCTAAACACAACAGCTACCCAGGTCAATCCCTTACTAAAAGTACCACATGATATACACCTGCTTTAAAAATATTTTAAAGGACACAAATACAGCAAACGCTTTTTACCCAAAGTTGTTCACCACAGTGTTATTTATAAGGGCTAAAATTTACAATCTAAATGTCCAAAGGGTAAGTTAATTAATAATCCACTCAAAAGAATATTATATTCCCATTAAAATAATGCATATGGAGGGGGCAACAATGGTGGGAAAGTGTTAATGCTTTAAGGTTATGGACAAAAAACCAGTAATCAAAAATATATTCGTGATCATAGCCATATAGAAAATAAACATTCAAACAAACAAACAAAGACAGAAGTAGATAGTAAGTGGTTACTCAGGGTTGGGGTGCTGAGGGGAAAAGGGGAGTGGCTGAGAATGAGGATGGGTTCTTTTGGGGGGTGATGAAAATGCTCTAAAATTCACTGTGTAATTGCACTTGCACATCTCCATGAATATACTAAAAACCACTGAATTACACAGTTTAAATGGGTGAACTGTATGGTAGGTCAATTTTATCTCAGTAAAGCTGTGAAAGAAAGAAAAAAAGAGAGAAAAAGAAAGAGAAGAGAAAAAAATGTCCAGAAGGAAATAAATACATCAAAATGATAGTTGTCCCTCGGAGCAGTTCCATATTCTCCAACATTTCTTTCTTTTTTTATTTTTTTTAATGTGGGTAGCTCCCTAGCTGGGAATTGAACCCAGGCCGCAGTGCTGACAGCGCCGAAGCCTTAAGCCACTACACCACCAGGGAACTCCCTCCAACATTTCTAAAATAAGCAGATATTATTTTTTTTTAATTAGGAAAAAAAATTAACTTTATTTTAAAAACTAGTTTATACTTAAAATTGCTTTGGAAAATGTAGTGATGCCACTGAAAAGCCTGGAAGACACAGGTAACGCGTCTCTGCAACAGCCAGCAAAGACACACGGCAACATTTGGAAGAAGCAGGTGACATACCCCACCCAGCTGCGGGATGGCCCCTGTCAAAAACTGGAGATTCTTGCCAGCCGGCAGATCCAAGAAAAAGGACTTCCCAGAAAAGGGCTGCCACCTTCCAGCCTCTGGTGAGCTCTTCCGGCATTTCCCCACACAACAGGGAACTCCTAGCTGAGCCCCTAGAAAACCACAAAGAACAAAGTGAGAAGCCTGAGGTAAGAAGGAGTCCTGCAAGTCACGCAAGCTTCACCAACAGCCCGGCTCGGCCCTGGGCAGGAACGTGACTGCGTGACCAGTGTTCCTGCCTGGAGCTGGTTTTCCTCCTCTATCCAACCCCCAGTCCCTAAACTCACTGGAAGGGCACAGGACAGGTTCTAAGCCTTTGCATTTTCCTTTCACAGTACATTACCAGAGTGGCTAACAGTCTCAGGGGAACATTAGCTTAGGGAAAAAATATAAGGCAATTGAAGAAGGCAAGTTGCTATAAAAGATGCTTTCTCTGGTACAGGCTATCTATCTGTTGTATGTAATGAACCAGATAGAAAAAAGAATTTTAAAGTATAGTAATAAAAATCCTCAAAAAAGCAAGGGGGGATACTGGAAACATAAAAACAGGAATAGCAGGTAGAGAAAAGAATTGAGAACTCCTGCATGAATCTAGGAGAAAAGGTAAAACAGAAAATAATCCATCTACCAGAAGAGACATCTATCTTAGCCTGGGCTCTGCATGAAAGGAAAGTCTCCCTGAGAACTCAAAACCACAGGTCTCCCCAAAATCTGGAATTCAAAATCACACTACTTATGTCATTTAGGAACCTACTACCACCACCACCAAACAGAAATTAATGTAGAAAGTAATTCCAGCTAGTAACACTTGGCATACCTCAAAAAATCAAAAGTAAAAAAACTCTAGAGGGAGACAGCTCAGTCCAGAGTTCCCAGAATTTCCTCAGATAAAGCATCATCATACATTAGGTCACACTCCAATACTATCAAACACATTAAGGAAATAAACCACCGTGGATAAGAATCAGCAGAGATAAGAGACAGCAAAATCACTGAGAGCTCCAAACAGCATGATCAGCTATAGACTATAAAATAAGTATTTAAGTTAGTAACTAACATTTTAATTTTGTGAAAATAAATAAATAAAATGCTGTGAGAAAATAAATGCCAACTTAGAATTTTATTTCTGACTAAGCCATAATTCAAGAATGAAGGTAAACTATATTTCTCAAACAAACAAAACCCCAGACAGCTTATCACCAACTTTGGAAAGAAGGAAACTGAACCCAGGAGGAAGGACTGAAATGCCAAAAAAAAACTAGGAAAAAAAACTATAAATCTAAACAATCAGTGCCCGTATAAAAACCATAGTAACCATGCCTAATTTGGAAGTCAGAAAGATAGACACTAATACTAATACTGTTGCTAGAGAGCAATAATGCTAGGTGGGGGTAAGGGTGGTTCAGAGACAGAGCAGCCTAGGTCCTTGTAGTGTTCAGGAGGCTAGAAATATTTACAGCATCAGACTTTGCTGTAGCACACTGGAAGCTAAGAGAAGATAGAATATGTCTTCAAAATTCTAAGGGAAAACAATTTCCCACCCTCTTTACCTGGGTGAACTTTTATTCAAATGTAAGGTAGCACAGAACTGTCAGACCTGTAAGGTCTCAAAAAAATTTCCTTGCAATGTACTCTTTCTCAGGAAGTTACACTAGAAGATATACTCTACCAAAAACAGGTCATAGACAGAGAGGAAAATATGAAATTTTAGAATATAGAGAATCTACACAGGAAACAAGCAAAGGGAATTCCAGAGAATGATAAAGGGAGATCTGAGGGTGAAATCAGTGTGACAGGCCTAGAGCACAGCTGGATGAGACTGGAGTACTGAGACAAATGGTCTCAGAATGTGTCTCCCACACAAGGAAGAAACTGAAGATTCTCTGATGAACTTGAAAGTATTGAGTAGGTTTAGACTTCTGGTAAAGAGTTTGGACATGAATTAGGATACCCAGGAAAGAGTATATTTCATAGTTTACTATATGATAATGTAATAATAATGTAAGCACAAAACTACTAAACAAAAATGACTAGATTATACACAGGGAGATGAAAAGAGAGGAGGGGAGGACAGAAAAAAAGCTTTATCTTCCATATTAGAAAGTCAATAGATATAATTTAAAATTGAAAGCAACAAAAGCAGTGAGCATACTATTTAGAAATAAGAAGGTAAATGCTGGAAGAAATAGCTACAAGAGGGTCAATGGTTATACCCTAGGGAGTGGGAATCCAGAGGGATGAAAGGAGCATCCTCCACTCCTGCTTGTGTGTGTGTGTGAGAAAGAGAGAGAGAGAGAGAGAGAGAGAGATAGATAGAGAGAGAGAGATAGATAGATAGAGAGAGAGAGAGAGAGAGAGATAGACTTTGGCCTTTTAAACTATGTAAGCATAAAACTGTAATAACAGTTAAAAACCCTCTAAAATTCACACAATCATATTAGAGTGAATTTTAAGGACAAATACAGAGAATAAACTTTTCTACAGTAAAAAGCAGGTACAAAGAAACAAAAATTAGATTGATAGCAATTCTCAGAATCTACTTTTTGCAAGAAGAAATGACTGTAATTTTTCAATGTGTTGAAGGAAAAACACTTTGACTCAAGAATCTGAATACAAGGGTGAAATAAAGATATTCTCAGGCATATAAGCTTCAGGAAGCCCCCTTTTGAAAACATTCCTGGAGAAAGTTTTCCAGCAAAACGAGAAACAGATCCAAAAGAAAGCAACAAGACATGGGAAGGAAGAGTAAATAACTTAGAAAAGTGTATTACTGTTTGAAAGGCAACAACCAAATGGCATAGCTGTTAACAATCCAGATCTAAAACTAGGTAATACTAAAAGGGTGGGGCAGGGTGGAAGTATCCAGGGAAGTGATGATGTGCTAAATTACTTACATAATTGGGTAGGGGTGTTTTTCGATAAACTTAAGAATTGTATGGTAAAAATAATCTCGAATAGGGGTTTAATAAGTTGCTCTACCTTGATTTCCCATCTGTCGGCTAATCTTATTCATAATATCAGACTGAAAGCTCTTGTTTGACCTTTACCGTGCATTCCTAAACGATCCATGATATCCATCAACAACATACAAAACTCACACACAAACCCACTAATAATTAGAATACCCCAAGAGGGCTAACATTTCTCGGCCTTTTCCTCTCAAGAGGTTCTGGGGCAGGAGTAGCAATCAACTTTAATCTCGCGTGCCTAATTTTGACCCGTTACCTACCTAGGTCCGGAGCCCGGAGCCTACTCCTCTCAGCCATTGAACTTTCCAACTCAAGGCAATCGTCGCCTGAAAAAGGACAAAACAGTAACTGAATCACCTTCACTAGTCTTTGACCTTGTGCATCCTCTACTCCACCTCTCAAATCCCGCACCATCCCCAACGCGGTTACACGGAACAGCAAGACTCAACTCCATTCCGACTCACATCCCATCTCAACTCCGGCGCTACCTTCCAGGCATTTGTCCTTTCATCCCTCCGCCTCCTTTCAGACTCCGCTGCCTCAACTCCCAGGGCCTCTTGGCCACCCCTTATACATTTCAATTTCCGTGCCTCCCTCCCTCTGTTCCTCGGCCCCCTTTAGATCTGTTCCCTCAACTCTGACCCATTCTGGCCTCTCTACCCTCCCCAGCTTCTGCACCTATCCGCTCCCCAATTCCTGTGCCCACTTCCCGACTCCGTTATTCTCTCTACAACTCTTAGGAGCCCTTTCCGCTTTTCTCTCACCGCTTTTTCCCCTTGCCGGCATCCGTACCCTTTCCCGGCTCCCCCAAATTCTCAGCTCTTTCTCGGCCTCCTTACTCCTTCCTCAAGGCTGCCCTATTACACTCGCGGACTCCGTGAACTCTTTCAGACTCCCGAGCCCCAGTTGCTCTGCAACTATAATATCATTCTCTCGGTGCCCTCGGTCGCGGCTCCGGTTTAAATTTCCTATCGGCTCCACCCCTAAAGCAATATAATACCTAAGATACTGTCTGTCCTATGGTGGCCCTGGGCGGGCAATATTAATTCAGCGAATCCTTCCCGGCCCCTACGTTTTCCGCGCCGCTCTTTGGCGTCTCTTCATTTCTCGGCTTTTCATTGGCTGGAGATACTTAGAGCCTTAATAGCCAGCAAATTGGGGACTAGTTTTAGTGATTTTTTGGGGGGGGGGGGGGGGCGGTTCCCTGATTGGGAATTGAACGCAGGCCGCAGCGTTGAGAGAGCCGATGCCTCGCCACTACACCACCGGGCAACCCCAGTTTTAGTGCTTCTTCACGCTGAGCTGGACGATAAATAATAAAAAAAAGCCTAACACGTAGAGTATTGTTTACATGAAATTTCACATACAAGTACACATCATTTCAAATTTCACATACGAGTAACATCATTTCATCTTCACATCTTTGTCTCCCTTGACTCCACTTACCTATTCAACAAAAAAATATCAAAAGAGGGGTCTTCATTTCTCACTTCCCAACTTTTCTTCACCTCACCTAATTGGACGTGTTCTCACTTCTCCACTAAAATTTGACTTATCCAGGTCAACTGTGACTTCCACCTTCCCAAATCCAATGGTCACTTGGTTATCCTCATCCTATCTGACTTCTAGAACATTGAAACGGACTACTCCTTCTTCAAACACTTTCTTCTTTTTGCTTTCATTTCTACCCATTTTCACCCTACCTCAGTGGCTCCTCCTCAGTTTCCATTGTTGGATCCGAAGTCACTGTTTGACCTATAATATTGGAGTACTCCAAGGCTTTAGCCCTAGGCCTTAGCCCTCAGCCCTATTCTCTTCCCTATTAGCATTCTCCCTAGATGATCTCATCCAACTCCTTGACTTCACAAGTCAGCCCTATGCAAATGCCTGCAGAATTTCTATCCCAAGTTCTGACCTCATTCCTGATCTCTAGACTTATGTATACTAGTGTCTACTGGGCATTTCCATTTGGATGTCTAATAGGCATCTCAGACTTAACAAGTTCAAAACAGAACATTTATTCTCACCTCCACCTCCACCCCACAAACCCCACCTATTCTCCCAGTCTTCCCCATCTCAGTAAATTTTACATCATCCACTCAGTTGCTCAAAGCAAAAACCTAGAAGTCATCTTTCAGTACTTAACCCCACCTCCAGTCCAAAAACAAGTTCTACCAACTCCAAACTACATCTTGAGTCAGATCACTGCTACCACCCTAGTCCAAGCCACTATAATTTTTTGTCCAAAATATTTTATCAATTCCTAACACTGCTTGTACTCAAGTAGCTTCCTACCTCTTCCTAATATAATCTGTTCTCCACGCACAACCAGAATATTCTTTAAACACCATGGAAGAGGTATATATACTATACATACTTGGTGTCCCTTCTAGTGGGACTCCTCTCTGCCTTGATGAACTCCCAGTCTTGATGAACTAAAGCTTGGCCATGTGACTTGTTTTGGCTGATGAAAAAAGAAAAAAAAAATGACATCACTTCCAAACACAAGTTTTAAGTTATATGATTTACCAAGTTCTTTTCCCTCATTACAATGATTGGCAATGTCCTAGCTAGAGTTGCCCTGTCAACTTGGGTTCCTTAGTGAACATGACATGGAACAGAGCCACAAGCACCCATAGTGGATATGTAGCATGAGCAAGAAATAAAGCTCCATTGTATGCTACTGAGATTTTGGCATTATTTTTCACCATATTATATAGTCTAATTCAAAGTTCTTAAAGTGTGACTCAGCCCTTATCCAAGATGTTTCCATGAGGTCAAAACTATTTTTACAGTGATACTAGTTTCCTTTTTGCTCTTATTCTCTCCTAAATGTTAAGTGGAGTGTGCAGAGCAAAAACACTTCTGTCAAACCAGATATTAGAGATTGGCAGAAATGTACAGCAATTACATTCTAATTATTTTTGTTTTAAAAAGACAATGGCTGTTGGAAAAAATCCAGCGATAAGTGCCTCTATTTTTCATACTACATGCCTAGATACTTTCCAGATAGCTCTCGTATATTTTCATTAAAAATGCATTATTTATATTAACACATAATGGGCTTATTCTTAAATAACAAACTAATATTTAAATTTTTTGTTTTAAGTTCTAATATGGTAAATATTAAATATGATTTTATTTTATAAATATACATGACCAAATATATTAAATATGTTCATAAAGTTAATACCCATATTGAGGCAGCCAGTGTCCATGCTGGTCTAAAATGATCTTTGATTCCTGATAGTCATGCTCATGTCAAATAGGGCTACGGATGAACAGAATAATGACGAAATGACAATGTGTCATTTCTGAGGCTGGGTCATAAAAGACATTTCAACATTTGTATTACTGTTTCTTGGATGGCCAGCTGTGGGGGAAGGCAGCATTCAAGACATGAGGACACTGAAAAGAAGCTCATGGAGAGACAAACTGAGGTTTCCTGCTAGCAGCTAGAGCCAGCTTATCACTCGTGTAACTGAGGTGTCTTGCAAGCAGATCCTTCAGCCCTAGACAAGACTTCAGATGACTGCAACCTTATGAGATCCCAAGTCAGAACATCCTAGCCAAACTGCTCCCAAATTCCAGGCCCGCAGAACTGCAGAGAAAAGTAAATGATTTGTGTTGTTTTAAGTCTTTGAATTTGGGGGTGATTTATACATAGCGATAACTAATAAGCATGTTAACAAAAAAGCTATTTGGGATCTTCAATATTTAAAAATGGAAAGGGCCCTGAAACCAAACTTTCAGAATTGCTAACCTGTCCTGATTGATGCAAATATAACCAGATCAGATTGCCTTTCTTTTCAAAAACTCCTGCTAACTTTCCCTGTTTGCTCCTCAGGCCAAAATTCTCTGTGTCTTGAACGACCCTAGCTCATTCCTGTCTTAGGGCCTTTGCACTAACAGTTCCATTTTCCAGCTCTTCTCTTTTAGGCATCCAATCAAATCTCACTTTTTTCAATAAAACTTTTGAGACCACCCAATCTAACAGTAGCTCCCCGATTCCTTGCCAAGTACTCTGCTTTGGTTTATTTTCTTCACAGCACTTACCACTATCAGAAAGTATTTTACTGTTTATTTTTTGTTTGTATTCCCTCTAGAATGTAAGCCTATAAGAACAAGGGTCTTTTCTGTTTTACTCACTGCTCTATCCCCAAAGTAAAGAATAAAGTAGATACTTAATGATTATTTGTTAAATGAATGAATGGATTTTGCTGATCTTCAGGTTTTTCATTTGTAAAATGAATTATATTATCTACCAGGCAATGAGGTTTTAAAGCTTAAAGATGTGTTTAGCACAAAGCCAATGAGCAGAAAAAGGCAGCATTTACTACGTGGCCTAAATTATTCTGCGATAATAATTCAAAATTTTCTCTCTCACCATTTTTCATGATTCCTGAAAGGAAGTGCTTAGAATTAAAAAAAAAAAATCCAACTCATATCACAGAACAAGGGTCAATTTCCTTAAAAATCCGTATAAAGAGATACAGAAAAGACCAACAACCCAATTGAAAAAATGGGTATGGGAACATTCACAGACAAGGAAATACAAAGAGCATTAAAATATGCCCAACCTCACTTAAAGTAATAGAAATGCAAATTAAATCACCAAAATGCCATTTTTTTACTTAACAGGCTGGCAAAGATCAATTTTGCTTGTACAGCCTCCTCTGTAAGGCAATTAGGTGCTATCAAACAAAATTACAAATGTACATATCTTCCCACCCAGCAACCCCATGTCTAGGAGTTATTCTGCAGATACTCGCACACATGTGACTTACATAATAAAGGTATCTACTGCAGCACTTCAGTATCTACTGGCCATATGGGGTTTATACCTGTGAAATAATGACACAGAAAAGTTGACAGAAAATGGATGCAGATATATTTATTCTATTTTACAAATACAGATGGAATGCTTTCCATGATGTTCAAAGTGCTTTAAAAATAGTAATTAGTTGAATACTCATAACAATCCTGTGAGCTATGTCATTTTATACATGGGAACACTGAGGTTATAACTTGCTTGAAGTCACACAGGATGTGTTAGTGCTGGGAT
The DNA here is from genome assembly GCA_004026885.1 of Lyroderma lyra. Lineage (NCBI taxonomy): Eukaryota > Metazoa > Chordata > Mammalia > Chiroptera > Megadermatidae > Lyroderma > Lyroderma lyra. The sequence goes on along the minus strand of PVJL010000555.1, from coordinate 72,276 downwards.
TTGAACCCAGGCCATCTGACTTCAGAGGCCATGCTGTTAACATTGCTCTCTGCTGCCTTTCAATTTAGGGCAAAATGGAGAAAGAAAATTGATACAGTAATCTTCAATACACAGACAATAAAAGCATCTCCTCACAGGGTTGTCAAAAGGATTACAAGAGACAAGTCATGAAAAGTTTTTGGCATAGCGCCTGGAAAAGGATAAAGAAGGCTCCTCAAAAGATATCCCTGTGTGTTAAATGAATGAGTGAAAGAAGTGACTTGAGGTTGCCTGTACATTTATTCAGCATCTACTACGTGTCCGGTACTGGGTTAAATACATCATGCTAAGTGAAAGGAAGCAACTGCAGCACAGTGGAGTGGTCTTAACACAGATGGCAGAGAATCAAGGAAGGTTTTCGGAAGTTGGAGTTTTGATAGGGGAGAAGCTTGGAAAGGCGATAGCAACGGTGGGTACTCCGGATAATCAGCAGGTCCCTGTTTGAAAGCTGTGTGGGTGTGGATGGCTTAGTGTTCCACGAGATTGCACGTTAAGGGCAGCTTGATGAGGTGGGCCGAAGTGCTGGAATCGCAGTTCAGTTCTAGCTCTACTTTGTTATTGGCCACTAACTTTGGCCAAGTTATTGAACCTCTCTGAACTTCACTAACTGTAAAAAAATGAGTCTGTTAAGAATTTTCACTTGTCAAGATTCCTGAGAGACCACGTGACTTCGCGCGTGCTAAAATGCGCCCTATTCAGAAGGTACAAAACAAAACGCCAAGGCGAGTCACTAGGAGTGCCAAATTCCCTCTTCGAGCATGCGCAGTGGACCCGCGGCACGGCCCGTCAGGCACTGCGGTAGGCGCCCTAGGGGCTGACAGGACCCTGACCCCAAGATGGCGGCGCCCAGTGAAGTGGACGGGGTATCCCCGGGCGAATGCGATGGTGGGGGCAGCGGCTTTGGGTCGTGGCTGGACGGCCGGTTGGAGGCGCTGGGTATGGACCGAGCCGTTTACGGCGCCTACATACTGGGTATTCTGCAGGAGGAGGAGGAAGAAGAGAAGCTGGACGCTCTGCAGGGTATCCTCTCCGCTTTCCTGGTAAGAAGCCCGAACTCATGTAGCCTTTTGCCAGGCTATGTCAGTGCTATGTATCCCCTTTCTCCTACCCAGTGTCCCGGAGAATTAGTGGTCTCACCTGGGAGAGGAATACTCTTCTGAGCTCTGGGCCGCGGGGGAAGAGAGTTGCTCCCCATCCAGGGTTTTGGGAAGCCGAAAGTTTGCAGGTGCATAGAGAGCTTTCCCTTATTCCTGAGGACAAGGCCCCCTCGGATGCCTGTGGGTGAGTATTGTTCCGAAGGCGTTGAAATGTCTAAATGAGAGTTTTATCGTAAACGTCTAACGACCAATTTCATTGCATCCGTTGACAGTGTTCAGGGTGGGGAATAAAGTGCTCTGGGATGTCTGTGCCCTTTAAGAGGCAGTGTCCAGGGCTGTCCCATTACAAAAGCCTGCAGGAAGTACCCTTTCTGTTCCTATTTTGGAGATAGGAGTCCAAAAAAGGTAAACTTGCAGTAGAGGTCTTTTCCTACCTGGGCAGAACTGAAGCAAATATTGTGCTTTGTCTTTTATAGTATTTAGAAATGCAATAATCGTGTTTGTTGTGGGGGTGGGGATGGGGGAGTAGATGTAGGAATGAGAGAGATCAGAGTTTTGAAGGAGAGAGATAAAACTTGACACAGACTCTTAAGGGGCAGATTCAAGAATTCAGGAATATGTACTTTAAGTTGGGACACCAAATTGTCCACTTTTCCTGATAATTTCTGCTGCCTTCATCTCCACTAACACTTGGTGAGAGAATAGTTTATTGGGCACATGGTTGAAATACAATACTAGTGCAGCTGTCCAGGACCTCTTGGCAAGGGCTCCCTTTGAGTCCCAGAGCCTGCTCTGGTGAGATTGACCTATATTTGAAAGCTTTAACACAGCTTGCGATGCAACTCATAACTTCAGTAGAAATACAAAGTAATGGAGTAAGTTATTTTTCTTGGACCCTAACATTGTAGGTTACAGGGGGAAAGAGTAGGAGGCAAGCAATCTACGTTAGTTTTGGCTTCCACCTGGGGAGTTTCTAAAGATGCTATGAGAAAGAAGTCGAAATAACTTGGGTACCCATTCATACCAGCTGCTTGACCTGCTTTTTTTTTTCAATGGTGTCATTATTTGGAGCCATACATATCCTGATACAGGCAGGCATGAATTTTGCCTTAGACTATTAACAATCTCTTAGCATAAATGTGATGAACCTTGGAGATGTACTGAGTTGAGTATATTTACCATGGGAGATTTCACAGAAGAGGGTTTTGACTCAGGTAACAAGTTTTTGCTTCAGAAGAATGCTCTGAGTTGGTGGGAATTCTTTCCCCTCAAGCTTGGCAGGATGGAGTGGGTGCTCTTGACCTAGCAGGTAGTGGATTCTGGGACTCACACACGGGATTACTGCTGTGGCCAGAGCCTTAGAAGAGAAACATTCTCTAAATCTGTGGCTCCCAAACCCTCCCTGTGATTTCTTCTCATCACCAGCAGGGAGAGCTGTGCCTTCTGCATAGGCTTTGTTCAGAGAGTACCCTCTCAGGAAATTTATTGGTCTCCTTTTTCAACTAGGAGGAAGATTCCCTTCTTAACATCTGCAAGGAGATTGTGGAACGATGGTCAGAAACTCAGAATGTTGTCACCAAACTGAAAAAAGAAGGTAGAGTTGAGAGTTTTGATGTCTAACCTCCAGTACCTTTTCCAATAACCTTTACTTTGCAGCTGTCAGGGAGAGACTTTTTAGTTTCTTCGTCAGACATTCATTTTCCCTAAGATAATTAAAACTAGCAAACACCCAGCAGCTTACTCTAAGTTGGTTTCCTTTCCCTCTTTTTTACTTTTCCACTTCACCTGACCACAGTTAATCTTCATTGTGGTTTTTCTTTTTTCTTTTTCATCCTTTTTCCACCGCCACTTACAGCTTTGCATTGCAGATATAGGAGGGTCAACTATATATTCCCACCTCGACCTTCTTCATATGCTCATTTCATAACACAAATTATGATTGGTCTTTTGCTTTATTCAGCTAAAGGCTTCACTCTTTAAAATGGAAGAGAGGTGAGTGAATATACTGACCATTAGGATGTAGAAAACTCAAATTCATGGAAACAAAACTTTAATAAAATCTATTGTAAACTATCTACACTGATAGTTCTCAGTTTTGGCTGCACATTAGACTCACTTAATGCACTTTTAAAAATGCCAGTGCCTGAGCCACACCATGGGCCAATCATGTAAACATCTTTGGGATTGAGGCCCAGGTATTGATAAATTTTTAAAAGCTCCCCAAGATGATTCTAATGTGCATCCAGGCATCAGAACCACTGCTTGACACCATTGCCTTTCTTGGAGAATGGAGAACTTAACAGTTGATTTTTTTTTAAAATAATCTAAGATTTTTGTCTGGTATAATTACCAACCTGAAAGAGACCAGTATAAGTTGATCCTAGATTGCTTCTTAGGTTTCTGGATTGAGAGAGGAGAAGGTTTCATGTTTGGAAGCTTAATTTCCGACCGTTCTAATGCAGTGCTTTTCAACCCCTTCCCCCGCTTTTTTTTTTTTTTAAAGCAACAGGACTTCACTATATAAAGCAAGTAAAAACAGGACTGTTCTGGTTGAAGGCCTGCAGGGCCTTTCCTTGCTCATCTCACTGGCCCTTGAGGCACCTCCTTTGCACCTCAGGACCCAAGGCGCTGTCTGGGTGGACTAGTGGTTTGATGAGCTCATTTTTTCTCATACACCCTTGTTGTCCCTCCCTCCCCTTCCTCCACCTCCCAGATGAGGTACAGGCCATTGCTACCCTAATTGAGAAACAGGCACAGATTGTGGTGAAGCCCAAGATGGTGTCAGAAGAGGAGAAGCAGAGAAAAGCTGCCCTTCTGGCGCAGTATGCTGATGTGACAGATGAAGAGGAATATCCTTTTTGGAGTCTCGGCACCATTCCCAGAGGCTCAAGCCAGAAGCATTTACTGGTCTACAGTGAGCTTTGGGGTGTTGCCAATCACCCTCTGTAGCTTGATTTTCTCCTCTAAAATGGCAGTGATCTATGGCCCTTCGTGGGTGTGAGGAATGGTATTGAAATAGTTGATACTGGACTTACAGTTTTCAACACATAATCAGAATGTTCTTGAAAACTTCAGTGTTAAACAAATACCTATAATGCCTTAGTAACGGACCGTTTATCTTTTCAGAAAATAAGCTGTGATTCTTTTTAAAGTTGTGATTCTTTACCTTTCTATGCAGTACCATGTTGTGTACAACTGTGTTATATTCTTTCCGAGTTGAAGGAACTGAGGCACTAAGAGATGAATGGGTGATCAGAGACATTCATAGAGTTAGAGGCAAAACCAGGATTAGAACCTGGATATTTTGGAGTGAAGGATTTCCAAATTTGGAGCAGTTTCATTTGAAAATTTTTTAAAAAATAATCCAGTGACCACATAATTAAAAGTGAGAGTGGACCCCCAAGCAACACCAGAACGAATCTGGAATTTGAGTGAGGACTGTGTAAAAAAGAAAAGTGTTGCTTGTAGGAGCAGGTTTAGCTCCCTATGACTTTGATGTTGGTTTGGGAAATACTTAGTTAACTGAGCCCACTGGAATGGAATAGACATCATACCAGAAATGTCAGCTGTCTAATCACTAGGAAAGGGTTCTTAGGCTCTTTTGTACCAACTTCTCTTCTAGTTTTTCCTCATGGTTTTTCTTGCCTGTGTTGGCAGAGCTATGATTCCAATTACAAAATCTCATATCTTAGGCTAGAAAAGAGCGGTTTAAGCAAGGGTTCTCTGGCGGACTTGTTAAAACACAGATAGGTGGGCCCTATTTCTCAGTTTCTGATTTAGTGGGTCCAGGGCAAGGCCCAAGAATGTGTATTTTGGGCAAGTTCCCAGGGAGTTCTGGAAACCACCCCTTAGAACCACTGTTTTCAGAGGTCATTTCACCATCCCCTGGCTTCCTGATAATGTGGCAGTCCACTCAGGCCAGTTTGTTTCTCAGACACTCTGAACAGTCTTCCCCAAATCGAGACTTCTAAAGTTGACTCTTGGGTTTATTACGACATTCCTGACAGTGTACTTCCATTCACTGTGCTTGTCCTGCCCATCAGTTTATTGAATAATTTCTGATATTGGGTTGGGATGTGCTAACCTTTGTTTTCCATCTGACTTTTCCTTAACATCACTCACTGAAACAGATGAGAAGGATGATTCAGCTGCCACCACAGTGAACATTGGTTCTGACAAGTGTATCCTTCCCTGTGTCCATCCCATGTGTTTCTCCATAGAATCCTTTTGAGGATCAGTTTTTATTTTGCTGTCATGGCTTGGTCTTCCTTTATCTCCAGGAATTCATGTCAGGCTGGTATTGTGAGCCTCATTTCTAGGACAGTCGTAAATAGTCAGTTTAGCAAGAACTTTCCCCAAAGAAAACATGTTAACCTGTACTGTGAAAAGGTTAGCTTAGAGGAGAGATTTCTCAGGGAAGTAAGAATCTGTACTCTCTGTGTATAGCACTGGGTTTCCCAGCACTGTGGGAACAACTAAAATAATATTGCAATTTGGTGTTTGTCCTCAAAGACCTTATAATTTGTTGGAAAGAGAACACAAACACCAGATACTTTGAAGCTAAAAATATGGACAGATTGAAACATATATGCTGAGCAGTCACTTTGAGAAACTCCCCAGAGAAAGTGGATTTAGAAATCCACCTTCATAAAGGTGATAAGTGTGGTGGATTATCAGAGTAGAGGAGCAGTTATTTTAGGGAGACTCATTTATTTTTAAAGCACTGAAGCAGGAGTAAGTTAGTGTATTTTTCTGTGTATAAGATGCCCCCATGTATAAGATGACTCCTGCTTTTTTGACCTAACATTAAGAAATCAGTATTAACTGGTTATTCCCACGTGTAAGATTCCCGATTTTTGGTCTAACAATTTTAGACAAAAGTATTGTCGTATACATGGAAAAATATGGTATGTTTTTTAAGAGTAGAGAGGAGTTTGGTAGTAACAGGTTATATTTTTAAGGCATAAGAAATGAGGGGTAAAGGTTTTGGCTGGGTATTTTCTAACTGGCTAAACTATCTTTTATAAATTCGTAGTTTGTGGTTGTTAGAACATCGTTTTCACTTAAGCTTTAGTGGTCTAGGAAAACAAATTGATAAAGTTCAGTAATGTTAAACAACTTATATTTTACTCTTTTCAAGCATTTTAACTGTGCCAATTACATAAAAGATTTTGCCACTTATATTAATATTCTATTCACTAAAACTAGCTTACATGCTCCAACAATATTCTGCTAGTGAATGATGTAGTACTTATTCTAGAATGAAATTTCGTTTTCATAAAATGTTTAGATAAGTCTGAATGGGATTTTTATCCTGAGGGTTAGTTTTAAACTTATATTGTAATGGTAGTTTTAAGATTTCCCATTAGACCAAAGGTAGACTTAAGGATATTTATAAAACTAGGAAGGTAGAGTGTATTCAGCATTCAACATGTGGAGAGAATGACAGCAAGACTGAGGAAAGAGAGCAGTAGCTGGGACCTGTGTGACCTCTGCCCTAATCCCTTAACTGCCTGTAGCTCTGTTCCGAAACACCAATGTGGAAGATGTCCTCAATGCCCGGAAACTGGAGCGAGACTCACTTCGGGATGAGTCCCAAAGGAAGAAGGAACAGGACAAGCTGCAGAGGGAGAGGGACAAACTAGCCAAGCAGGAGCGCAAGGAAAAGGAAAAGAAAAGGACACAAAGAGGGGAGCGGAAGCGATAACCTTGGTCCCTCTAGTCTTTCTCCTCATGAACTGATCAGAGGGAGAACTGGTTGTGCACCTGTGTATTTAAGAGAAATGAGAGAACATTGCAAAGTGGTTTCCCAAGGCATTTATACTTTTGTTTACATGGTCAAAAGGAAAATGACAAACACTTCTAACTTCAAAATGTGCCATATGTTTTGGTGGGTTGTGTAATCAGATTATTGTTGTTGATGTTTGTTCCAAAGACCCGCAATGGGGGCAGCCTTTATATTTTAGTACAGAAGTCCTGTGCTCCTTTTGGCCACTTTCAAAAGTCTTCCCTAACCTTGGATAAACAGCAGGAATATTCAGAAAGCTGACCGTTATCAGTTTTTATCCAGAAGGAGCAGAATCATGATCATTCTTTCCCTGAGATGAAATGTGGGAATGTAAATTGCTTCAGAAGTAATATTTGGCCTAAAATGTATTATTTTATGGCTGGAATAGAAAGCTAATAGGAAGAGCCCTACCTGGATACTAGATTTTATGTTACATGGCAACAGACTAGGAAAATGAGAAGAAATTGTTTGATGTTCTAGATTTGAAAAAAAAAATTTTTTTAAAGTAGAGCCTATGGAAGGAAAAGAAGTATCTTTTTAAATGGATGTAGTTACACATTTTTCCTCATCTAGGTTGTGATTTTAAAAAGGATGTGTGGCAGTTTTGTGTGCAAAGATATCATTGTTAGCTAGATTCATTTTTTTGTAATCATGAATTCTCAGTTGCTAGTGGAGATTTTAATCCTGGTTTGCCCTAAAACATGAGTATAAAGACCTGATACTTACAGGTTTAGAGAAACTGGAGGAACTCCCCTTTTAAGGAAGAAACACTGGAGATCTCTGCTAACACAATGATATTTAAGAGTCTACATAGTAGATGCTGAACACTATAATTGAGTGAATGGGAAAATTGCTTGGGAGAGTAAAAAGTGAGCAGGAACTCTCCATTTCTACTTTCTGTCACAAGCCACATTCAATTTTAAATAAGGCCTTTCTCTACTTTAGGCAGCAGACTATGTCAAGACACCTGAAGAGAGCAATTTCTCTGACAAGACAAAGTTAGTATTTTATAATGGGTCAGCAAATTACTGCCTGCAAGCCACATTTGGCTCAATCCATTTTCATATGGTGCAAGCTAACAATGAATTTTACATTTTTAAAGGATTGTGAATGAAAGAATATGTGACCTTATGTGGCTTGTAAAGCCTAAAATATTTACTGTCTGGACCTTTCAGAGAAAAACCTTGCCGACCTATTTTATACCATTAGCTATGAGCGTAACAAAAAAATTTTACCTTTGTGAAGGAGGTAAAAAGAAGCATGGTTAAGGAAAGATGTGTTATCTCTGTACACTTCTATAACCGTGGCATTTCAAAAATTAAAAAAAATAACCTTTTTAAAAAATAAACTATTTAAATCAGTGTCTTCTGATTTATTCTGATTCCTTCCAGCTATCCGTGGAAATGAATTGTGTGTGGATAGTTGCTTAGGAATACATTAAATTTTACCTTATGATTTGTTTTCATTAGCCCTAATCTCTTCTATTAGTAGAACCTCTTCCTGAAATCTATAAATTCTCTGCCTCAGTTTTCCTTTCTGTAAGGTTGGGTATTAGGAGATCAGAAAGATTATTATTGTGTTTTGCAAAGTCAGTAAATTTGCCTTGAAGTCCTTTGAAGTACTGTTGGAGTCTTTGTCCTTTATGTAGCAGTGACACTAGGCTGTGGTTATAATAGTGTATGAGAGGATTTTTATTCTCTTGATTTGGGTGTCTGAAGCAGTCAGATTATATCCATGGACCACTGAAAGGTACTTGTTTCAATCTGCTATAGCAATAGTCAGTTCTTCCTTCTGGGACTTTATTATATATGTTATAGTTAAGTGTACACTTGAACTAATGTTTAAACAGAAAAAAGGATCAGCTCATTAGGCTTTGAGTAAGGTTATTCATTTAACTTAGGTGCTAATAAATCCTTTATGTCTGAAAATGTTCAGTAATGCAAAGGGCAGATTTTAAACAACCACATCATCTATGGTATGATTGACACTAGGCCAAATTGGGATTTCGGTCATAACATTAATTCCCAACTCTGTAAAATTTTATAGTAGCAAATTATGCAAGTGGAAAGGACACTGATATAATTCAAGGTAATTTTCAACCACCTTTATAGAAAGTGCTTTTTCTATTTAAAAAAATAAGGAATTAGAAATGATGGGAGCATCAGTTTTATTAGTTTCACTACAAATCTTGTGTAATATTAATTTTATAATGTTTTCATATATAATTCAGAAATACAATACATAAAAACCATCCATTAGAGGGTATTCCATAGAAAGGGACAACCAGCTATTTCAGAATTATCTACAGGGTGATGCAGTTAACAAAGTTTAAAATAATTGTTGTGTTTGTTTTTCGTTAATGGACTAGTGTTTCATTTCTGAATTTTTATCCTTGTTTGCCTGGATTAGCATAAAGGCAGAGCAAAAATTTCATCTTTGAAGGAGGTAAGGTTATATCCAAGGATCTCTGAATGGCATTTGTTTATCTACCAACATTATTTTTTATGTGTTAATAGTAATAAAATTTAAAACTTAGCATCAATTCTTATCAGTTAAATGAAATCTGATTGGTATTCTGACATGAAACTAATATAAATGTAAAAAATTGAAACTGAATATTTTCAACAAAGTAATTTATTTTTTTTCCTGAGAGACTAAATTCAGTACAATATTTGTTTTCATAACATCCAACATATCTTATGTCAAACTTAACCACTTTCTATGCAGTGACTGTGGTGGGGCGATATATTTTATTTGACTACCCTCAATGTAATTCATTTGGGTAGTTCTAAGGCATATCAGTGATCAAAATGTTTCTCCCTACAGTTACTCCTGCATTCTCAATCAGTTTCTTCTGCACATCATCTAAAGAAAATTTACGTGGTGTGATTACACTTTTTTTTTTTTAAATATCAGGATTTCTAAAACTAGGAAAAACACCAGTATTTAAAACATCAGTGTTTCTAGTCAAGGATAGTTCAATTAAATTTCATCAGTACATTATATTATAGTTTAACTCATGTTAGAAATGTTAAAACCCAAGATCTTCTGAGTCACATAATACCAACATTTCATATTAGTGAATAAATTACTCGGGTTCCATACAAAGATATTATTAAGTGATGAGAAACAGAAAAAGCCAAGCTTTCAAGAGCGCTTAAAAAAAAAAAAAAAGAAGCAAACTAATGAATATAACTACACAAAATATACACTAACTAATTGCAAACTAAACTAAAGATAAACCTTAAATAAATACATTTTAGAACTTCGTGATACCCTCACAAAAGGCAGCAAACTAAGGGTATTAAAACAGTAGTCATTATTTTAGTTACTGTGCATCAAGTCTAAAAGATCAGATAAAGGAAATGTTTTGATTCAATTTAAATACTTTAAAATGGGAATTATTTAATAATTGATAGTATAATTAAATTTTAAGAATGTACACAAATGATTTGAACAGGTTTTATATTCAGTAACTTGCATGGTTTTTATACTGGCACTTTTATCACTAATTTAGGAGAATCAGATGCATTTCCCTCCACATACTTAGGCACTAAGATTTCATATTTATAAATATGGTAGTATTTTAAACATTAAAAGTTTACATGAATATTGGGTTCATTTTTGTTTTCCTTTGTTTCCTAGGTATCATCCAGTTTTGTAAGGAAAACACTTTTATATCACAATCAAAACTTGTCTTGGTTACTAGACTGTAGCCATAATTGAGTTACAGTCATTTAGATTCATTATTTGGAATTATACTTACTAAGGCAGACGTAAATGAAACTTATCTTCTAGAAGAATTTCACTTTTGCATTTACCTACACTGCAGAATGGGTTTAAGCAATATTTTAGCTGTCAGGAAATATTTACTTAAACTTATCTTTGACTGTTTGGAACTCCTATAGTAGTCAACTTTACCTTGGAGTTCACTTTAAACTATATCTGATTCATTCCAAATGGAAGATTTTTAAATAGAAGTTAGACTTCATTAAGGTATTAATTTTAAATCAGAAAGAAAAATTAATGTACTGAAATTTTCAAGTTTGACCAGTTCATTAAAATCTTTTAGCATGTCTTGATACATTTACTTATCAGCATTTTATTCTTTCTGCTGGCATTTTCTTAATGTTTGTTTGTGTCACCTCTCTGGTTCACTGGATTGGTACTATTTATGCTTTCATGGCCTTTATCCTCATAGTTTACTATATCTTGTAAAGCCTTTTCCACATCTGTTTGGCCTGCTGTACTGGCTGTTTTTGGCAAGGTCATCTGCAGTGCACACCATAGGGTAGTGCGTGCTTTCCGAGTAGCCACACACATCTCTTTAATTGCTGAAGCAAGGGCAAAAACATCTGTAAAAGAAGCATTCAGAGCCAGTTCATATTAGATACCATTTAAGTAACCCTTAACTCTTAAACAAGAGCCAGTGCTATGCCACTAATGATCAAACATTATTTTTATAAAAGGAGGATGGGTATTGACTGGGCTAACCAAAGATCTTGACTTAATATTTAAGAGTGTTGATACTTTATTTTTTACTTGTATGACAACTATACTGTGTGTAGAACACAGACTTGGACAGTTATAATGGATAACATTAACAAAATAGAGCAAGGTACTTTTGGAGTAGATTATGTGGGCATTATTTACCAATTTGTTCTTTAGATAAGTATAAATTTTAGAACTGGAACCTTTTAATCTTAGAATCTGATTTGATTAACATTCAGACTATCTCATTGCCTTCTCAAAAGAATATGCATTAACATTTGTACCTCTGTCATCTTGGCATCTTGGAACTCCTTGCCTTTGCCGGTTTGAAGCATTAACAATTTCATCCTTTCTACGTGACTGTACAATGTGAATGGACTCCAAGTGTCTATCAAGAGCAGTAGAGATATTGGCATGAAGGGGAGAGCTTCGAAGGCGTTCCATTTTGCCTAGTAAAGTCACAACCTGAGGGAAATATTTTAATTTTGATAAGACATGTAACCACATTGCCCTGTCATTAACTTAAGGAAAGAAAACTTCAATGAAGCAGAATAGAGATATGACCGATAATATTCATTCAATAAATACTTGAATGCTTACTGTGTCCTGACACCATACTGGGGAAATCAAAGATGGAGTCTTTAGTACCTACTTGTACATGTTAATTCTAAAATCTTTCAGGTAATCAATTAATGAGAATAAGCAACAATGAAAATGTCAAACATTCAGACATTCTTACACCATTAACAGTAAGTGCAAATACAGATCTGACACCTTTTGGCAAAGAATTGCCTGCAAATAGTGTTATTAGGAGGTACTGTAATCTAAAGGAAAAACAATGAAGCTAAAAGGGAGGAGTCCTAGACTGTTTAATCCTTTTCTCTGGGCCTCCAATATTCTCCTTTTGGAAATCAGAAATATTCTGAGTTTTAAGGAATACATAATCCAGAAAATACTGATTTAAATTTATGTTCAAATAATACAAAATAAATCCTATGATTATCAGAATTGCTAAGAAAAATTAGTAAGTCAATCTTCTGGTTAAGTTAAGCTTTAAAAGGGACACATGTATTAGATCATAAGGGGAGTATGTTTCATTAGTTGTATATATCTAACTTGTTTCAAATTCTAACCTTGGAAGATGTAAGGAAAGAATTTTTTGAATAATTGCCTTTGGAAACTAAATGATTTAAAATTCACATAAGTACTTGGTGTTCAGTGAATGGAGAGAGTAGAAAAATACCTTTTTATTAAGAAGCCAAAGGCACCTGAATGAATGCCTCTATCCTCACACTCATATCAAGTTTCTTTAGACTAAATATATGCCAGTTCAGGCCCATGGAGAAAAAAAGGTGTACACAATAGCAGTGTCCAACCTTTTGGCTTCCCTGGGCCACACTGGATCAATTGTCTTAGGCCATACATAAAATACACTACCACTAATGATCACTGATGAGCTAAAAAAAGGTCACAAAAAAATCTCATCATGTTTTAAGAATTTGTGTTGGGCCGCATTCAAAACAGTCCTGGACCATGCCTGGTGTACAAGTATTAAGTATTTTGCTCCCAACTGTACACCTTCCTAGATCTTTGAAGGGACAACAAAACAACAAAAGAAAACAAACAAACAAAAAAACTCCATGGAGTTCCCTGGTGATGTAGTGGCTAGGCTTCCGCGCTCTCAATGCTGCGGACTGGGTTCGATTCCCAGCCAGGGAATTACCAAAAACAAAAACAAAAACAAAAAAAAACTCCAATGAACTACCCATTACATATTTTTAAAATAAGACAATCATTTTGAATAACTGGTGAGTGTAAAAAATTTTGCACTGGTGATTTTTAATAAGCTTCAAATATTTTTTTCAGATTTCTATAAAACTAGCAAACTAGAAAGTAGTACATATGAACTATTTTTGCCCTCTATATTATTGACTTAATATTGTTAAATATAGACAAGACAAAACTATTATAACAAAAGCTATAAACATAACCTCCTAAATTAATGTGATGCATACATAACCAAAGCTGGTGAAAGTGTTTTTCTTACTATCGAACTTTCAATCCTTTGATTTATTGCCAAGAAATGTATTACTAAGAAAAAGGAATTTTGTCTTGGAAGAGTTTTAAGAAAAAACAATAAAAGAATGAAGTTTTTATTAACATCTGGTTGTTACTCATGTCAGTATCTGATTATACCATTGATAAATTATACTGTATAAATTTACAAATTTGATAAAGAATCCCAACTGATCAAGGTTGAAAGCTAGGTAAAATGAATCTTTTTCCACTGAAATAGTTCATATCTATCTTTTAAAGACAGCATGGTAAAAGTAAGAAACTGCTGTTCAATAAAACAGACTCTGTTATGTTGATTTTTCTAATTCTTAAAATTATTCAATCATAGAAGCAATACGTTTCACTACATGCTTTTTCTGAGGAATTTTCATCAAATTTTATTTGGGAAACTGTAACTTTTTAACAGTGGAAAGTCAAAACAAAAATATTTATTATAGTTGATTAGAAAATTCTGAAATTATAAAATAGGATAATTTGTTAAATTACAAAAGGACATCAAGATTCTTTGCATTTTATTTGAAGTGATATATGTACTACTTCTCCAACACAAGGCTATTTAATAAAACTATGCATACCTACATACTTGTTTATCAGTATTTAATATACTGCTGTATATACTTAATGTTTGTTGAATAACCGAAGAGTGCAGAGTTAAGAAAATTAAATATGGTAATTCCCTGTTAATTTACCAATCTTTATAATGCAAGCATAGCTTGCTCATCAAGCTAGAAAACAAATATTTGTGACTAAGAAATGGGACTTTCCCTATAAGTAATATTCAAAATGGTTTTTGCTTTAAAAAAAATTCTGTTGGGCATTAGCTCCACTGGAAATTTTGAAGAGGAACCATTTTAGTTACTAAATCTTCTTTTTAAATGATTGAATGGGGTTATTTTCCTTTTCCTAAATATTAATCATAGTTCTAATACCAAACAGAAAAGATTGTATTTCAGAGTTACAGATAAATGTAATTTTAAAATCCCTCAAAACTCTAACTTGCTGAAATCTTTTAAAATTTTACCAAGCAATTTAAAAATCCACTATTGGAAGATTTTATAGCTTACCCTGGCTTGTTCTCGAAGTTCATCCACAATTAAGCGATCAACTCTAGATGGGTTGGAAGTCAGCCTTGGAATTGGAGTATTGTTAGTACTGGATACCTTTTTCCCTGGGTAATTTTTGGCAAGGGCTATTTCAGTCTATAAAAAATTACATAGCTTTTAGATGCTGAATTTCCCAAATATTCAATCGTATTTCTCATAGGCCTAAACAATAAATTGAAAGTTACGCCTTTAAATAAAAATTACTTTGGTATCAAAAGGCAGCAAATACAAACCATAGCTCCACAGTATTTTTTGTCATACTTATTGCAAATAAAATACCTGAACACTTCTAACAGTTTAGTACTTTAAAAATTCAAAGAAATTAACTTTTAATCCATTAAGGAAAAAGTACTTCATAAACAAAATAAACTTTACATCAGTAACAATTTTTGTCTACCCAAGTTTTTTTAGTCTTTAAGTCCTAATTAATTCCTTATAGTCATGGACTTAACACATAACTGCCCATTAGAGAAGAATTCAGCTTGGAAATAAGGCAAGCACTCAAAACTACACTAAGGTAAACAAAAGGAAGATAGGCAGACGGACATACTGCCTGTCTTTTTAAGTTACTCCTAAATGGATAACTTTGTGTTACCTTTTTTCTCTCCTTTTCTAATGCTCTCCATTGTTCATAGCATTCTTCTAGACGAATATGAAGTTCACTGGCTGGTCCACTACGGGTTTTAATTGGTCTTTGAAGTCCAAGAGTTGGCACGAAACCAGAAAAGGAATTATCACCATACATCATATCATTTAAATAAGGGTATAAATGGCTTAAGTCATCATAAGGGAACAAATCATAGGAATCCAACAGTGGAAAAATTGAATGGCCAAATGGGTGGGTGGATCTTAGGGGAAACCCATTTGAACCAAGTTGTTGAAAACTCTGATTATGCCTTAAATCTCCCATCATATAATTATTAGAAAAGCATGACAGCTGTGTGCGATTCACACGGCTATTAATATTGTTGTCTCCACTTCCCTGTCTCATATTAACATGACCCTGTGCTTCCAGAAGATCTTGGTATGTACTTTGAGATAAGCCATCTAAATGCTTTGGACCTTCCTCAAGATCATAATGTCCACTCTGTACCTTAGCTTGAAAATTATGTTTGTTTATATTTTCAGTGATCCCACACTGCTGAGCTGAGTAATTATCACAAAATCCATTTGGCTGCTTTATTTTTTTATCAGTAACTGATTCAAAGAGGCTTTCTTCTGCAGCCTTTGTTAGTCCTTCCATATGATTGACAGGTTGAATTCTTTCTGCACCATTATAATTGAAATCAAGACTAGAAAATGCTGAAGGGTTTTCTTGGCAATACTTCTGAAATAAATTGCTATTTGGGTTTAAATTTGTGGATGACAGCTGGGGGAAATCTGAAGAATGGTTAGAACCTCTTGAAGCTGCACTTAAATAACTATTGAATTTTATCAAGTTACTTTGATTTCGATGAGGAATAAGAGTGCTATTTTTTGTTTGAACATTCATCCAAGTTGGTCTATTTAAGTTGATACCTCCTGCAGATGTTGCTGAGTTTGATAATAAATTCACTGATTTAAAATACTCAGAATTTGGGGGGTCAGGTTTAACAAACTGTTGTTTTTCTGTGACATTAGCAAAATCATTATTAGCTGGACAAGCTGTGTGAGGTTTTGGTCCATATTCTGATTTTAAGCCAAAATCAGCAGTGAATGCTGCTTCCTTTGAGAACTGTTTTTCTGTTAGGTGTGGTGTAGTTTTTGGAAATGTGAAATTCTGCTGGTCAGGTATTGTCTCCTCCATTTTTTTCTGATTTGCTGGTTTAACCTGAAATAACTTTGTGTAGGTGTCTGCTTCTACAGTTGGTGTTTCAGGTGTACCATTGGCTAATTTTTTACTATCTTGGACACTAAAATTCGAACATTTATTAAGCTTAGCCTTATTAGGATGAGCATATTCTGTATACCTACAGTAATCTGCATTTTCATTGTATCTATTAAATTGGGAAAGAAACATCTCTGCCCTTTTTTGCTGTAAGGGTGCTTCAAGACTTTTAACACACATTTTCTCTCTTCCATAAGGGTAAGTATCAACTCCCGATTCTTTCATGATGTCAGACAGGCCAGCTTGTGGTGTGAAACAATTTTTGATAAATGGATATTCTTGGAATGTTGTTTTGGCTGTATCATTTGTCTGAATATTGTAATAGTTAGAATGATCACTTCGTGTGGGGTACATCCATTGTTCTTCAAGGTCTGAACCAGTAAATCCATGATAAAGTTCATCTATTTTTTGTTGTGGTGTGAGATTACTAGTGTGCAAGTATTGCTTTTCCACTGCTGACATAGATTCACCACTATAAAAAGCTTGCTGAGAGATGGCTGTATCTATTGGTCTTTTGGTTTCTGTTAAGAGATCATGGTGATCTGCAAATCTGCTTGTGTTCATTGGCCAAAGTGACTTTAAATTGGAGGAGCAGGTCCTAGAACAAGTAAATATATTTAATTACAACTTAGGTTTATTTAATTTTTTTTTTTCTTTCTGTAGTATGTGGGTAGCTCCCTGGCTGGGAATCGAACCCAGGCCGCAGCGTTGACAGCGCCAGCGCCTGAAGCCTTAAGCCACTACACCACCAGGGAACTCCACAACTTAGGTTTAAAAAGACTTTATTTATGTCCTCAGTGCAGAAGGGAGGAAAGGTTTTTAAAAACATTTATTTTGCTTCACCTCACCGTTTTCCTAATCCTTTCCAACTTTGCCTTATAAGCTACCATGACATTCATATAATTCTCTATCACTTGAAATGTGCTATATGCTATATAAATATGAATTTTAATCTTAATATGTCTTTACTATACTTTCACAAGAGTCATTAACTAAGGCCTGAGGCTGATGACTATATAGTCCTAAATTTTTTATCTATAGTAAGCAGAAAAGAAGTTTTCCCTTTAATTAGGTTATTACATAACACAAAAATGTTGTTGACCACAATTTTGTCAATGATAAAAGATGTGTTTTGCTCAATTACTGAAATTGAAATATTTTAATTGGTTACATGTGTGCTGTATACGTCCCTATTTATGAAATAAAGCATTTGGATAATATAGCTTTCATACCCAAATATTACAAAGCATATTTTAAAATTAAAAATTTTTACTGAATGAATAAAATCCATATGGATTTTTGCACAGTAGAAATGATAGTTTTATTCTTTGGGGTATATGTATAAAAGGTCCTTGGAATTTATACTCTTTAAGCCAAACTTTAGCTCATGAACTCAAGGGAGATAGCTCTGAATTATGGAAGAATAATTTTCCAAATGAAAGTTCTTAATAGCAAATCAAACTTTAGACTGAAACTTTCAATTGTATAGCAAGGACCTCAGCAAAATCAAGGTTCCTAAAAACAAATATTTGAATTAGATGTCTACTGTCAGATAATCCTTTATTAAGTAAAAATAAAAGTTAATAAATAGGGTAACCTAGTATATATGAATCTGAAAGTTTACTATACACTATATAGTTTATATAACATACTAACCCATCAGCAAAATATGGCTGTGACTTATCTTGTTCTTCCAAAATGTTAGATACAAGTCCGTATAAGTCTGTTTCACTGCCATAGTCATTTCTTTCTGTTTGAATCCTAAAGATAAATGATATATGTAAATTATTTTACTCACACTGAAATACAATGTTGATTTTCATTCCAGACTTATTCTATAATAATTATTATTTTTTTTAAATATACATTTTATTTTATTTTTATATGTGGGTAGTTCCCAGGCTGGGAATCGAACCCAGGCCACAGCGTTGACAGCAATGAAGCCTAGCCACTACACCACCAGGGAACTCCCTATAATTATTTTTTAATAAAATATTTGGATTGAATCTATACCA
Organism: Lyroderma lyra; assembly: GCA_004026885.1. Classification (NCBI taxonomy): domain Eukaryota; kingdom Metazoa; phylum Chordata; class Mammalia; order Chiroptera; family Megadermatidae; genus Lyroderma; species Lyroderma lyra. Next base: position 53,800 of record PVJL010000555.1, on the reverse strand, counting down.
TCATTTCAAATAAAGAGAGAAAACTCAAGAATATTTCCACTTTAGCATACTATGCCACATACATATTTCTCCTTCATTTCAAATCCTGTATCTAGTTCACAATGTATGCTTACCTCTTATTTCTCCAAACACAGGCTATTCAGTTTAGGTGACGAAAACATAAATATCTGAACTCTTGGTACCTGGCTGCTCCTGAAAGCATGTTCTGATTCTATTATATATCATTCCATCAATCGTTGCTCAGTTTTTTCACTTGCGATTTGAAAACCATATGAACCTGTTGCTCTATTTTTGTGTCTCTTTATATTAAATGTTGGATCTAAAAGTGAAATGTTATCTGGTCATCCTAGATACCACAGCACTATTGCAGTTGTCCCTTCGATGTAACACATTTGTGGGCTATCCCTAAATCCTTGCCAAAGAGATGACTACAGTTCCATGTACCTGAAATTCTACCTGGTGACTAACACTGTCTAAATCATACAAATTGTAAAAACAAAAAGGAAATGGAAAATTAGTGCCTTTTTACCTCCTATGGATTTGGGGTAGTTTGTCATTAGAAGTAATATGGTGTCTTAAATGATAACTTCTTGTTTTCTCATTTTATTTCTAACATTTCATAGTGTTACAACATTTTAGAAATAAAAATACCTTATACTTGCACAACACTCAAACATTTAATTGATCTTTACAACACAGGAAGTGCAAGTATTAGTAATCATTCACCTGTTGAATGAATGATCATTTGAGATATTAAAAAACTTGTATTTTGCAAGGTTATATGATTTGCCAAACTTTGTCCTTGCTAAATAAATCTACATGATGTTATTTTACAAATATTCAATATAAACTTTTTTTGTATAATAACGTACTAGTATATATCTAGAAAAATATTCAAGGTAACATATACAGTAGACTCTCAGTTAACTGGCACCCATGGGGATTAATAGATGCCAGATAAATGTAAGACTCTTATTAAAGCAGAACTCAAGCAACTGGTACTCTCCAGCAACAGGCAAAATCTCAAACAACTGGCAAAATTCTGCCAGTTGCTGGAGAGTGTCAGTTGCTTGAGTTTCGGTTAACAGAGAGTCCACTGTACTAAACTATTAATATTAATAGTTGTTATTGGGAGGTGGAGGCAGTGTTAAGGTGGACTCTTACTTTCCCTTATATATTTCTGTAAAGTCTTAATTTTTCAATGAACAGGTATCGACTTAAAAAATATTTCTACTTTTGATAGAATTATATATTACATAGGCTTTCTAATAAAAATCACTATTTTATAGAGAATTTCCAAAATATTTAAATTTTTAAACAATTTTTAATAAGATTTTTAAAATAGTTATTTCCTGCTTAAACTAAAGACATATCAGCCTCTATCAACTGCTCCCTTATATATAATTAAAATAAAGGTAGATACCACTCCCTAAGGCTCCTCTCTTTGCAATAGGCTCCCATAATATTTTATACTTCTTTTCTTTCTTTTTTTAAAATTTTATTTTATTTTTTATTTTTTAATTTTTATTGGGGTGACATCTGTTAGCAAGGATTACATAGGTTTCAGGCATACAATTCTACAGTGCATTGTCAACTTTATTTTATACTTCTTTTCAACCTCACTATACTTGCAGTCGTCGTCGTCATCATCATCATCATCATCATCATCATCATCATAAGATCTATAAAAGCAGGGATAATATTTGCCATGATAATGTTCCCAGTAGGAGAAAATCTGATACAGAGTAGGACCTTATTATTTGTGGAATTGAATAGAAAAATAATTAGAAGTGTGTTATATTTGATAAAACCTGATTATGTACTTGTGAAGGGGAAAAAACATACTTAGAATTGGATTAAAAAAACATCTAAAAATTGAAACTCATTTATATATCTTTCAAAAGAGGAATTTAAGATTTACTCACTAAGGGTTGCCTCTAATGAGAAAAAAGTAATAAGCCAAAAATTACATGTACATAACTGCCCAGTTTTGGGTTTCCTATAAGTTTGATAAACATAAAATTATAATGCCATAACATGAAAATTAAAAGCATAAAATTAAAATTCTGCTATAGGGAACAAAGAGCTAATACAACTGGGTTCCCATGTAATCAAACTTAGAAACACTTCATTTAGCCTGAGAAATATAATTAATTAATTTACCTGTTCTTTACATTGATCTGAGAATTAGAAGGCTGTTTAATATCATCACCATAAGTAGACCATGGTGCATACAAAAGTGAAGAATCCACAGAACTTGAATATTCTGTTGATGAAGAAAGTGGAGTATAAGTCTGCCTTAAGTCAACATTGTCTTCACTCTGAAATTTAAAATAAATGTGTATATCAGATACATCAAAACTATATTTATTACAGAATATTAGTGATATAATAAGAAATTGGAAAAAATAACACATGTGTAAGCACTAGGAGACAAAATCAAATCTAGACTTAGCCACTTAAATTTACACTAGGGTTGCCTAATTTTTTTGTAAACCGCCAGATAATAAATATTTTACAGTTTTCTTGTTGTTAAAGTCTCTGTTGAAAGTCTTCAATTATGTTGTTATAGCACCAAAGCAACCACAGACAATATATAAACAAATGGATGTGGCTATATTCCAATAAAATTTTGTTTACAAAAATAGGCTCTTAGCAGATCTAGCCCCTGGTGGGTACCTTCTTGCTTATCTCAGTATAAAACAACTACAATTACTGCAGTTCTAATTTTTTGAACAAATAAGCATAATATGGATACTAACAGTGTTATTTTTAATCATTTACAAAACTCAGTCTTAATGCCCTCAATCTATTTTTTAAAAAGTTAATGTACATTTGTGAGGAATTTCAAAGAAATTCCGTATATATTATTGTATTCAGTCAACCTTATAATATGGATATTCTATTTTAAAAATGAGAAAACTGAGGATACAAATTACTAAGCCAATGGATAACAAAACTAAAACCCAAACTCAAGGTCTTCTTACTCTTACTCTAGGCCCTTTTAAAACAGTATCTTTAATTTTCTGTCTCATTTCTATTTCCAAGAGATTGTAAAAATGAGATGATAGAATATATAAAATGTTATGATCTCTTCAGAAATTTTAAATATATTAGTACAATTAGAAGAAAAACACTAGCTGATTTTTCTTTTCCTTGTGAACACTTCTATAATGAACTATAAGGTAAAACATTTGAATTTTAAGATTTTAATGAATTATTTAAAATCCTGCCTCCTTCCAAAAAAGATTGAGGTGCAGGGAAAACAATTTAAAATACTTTAAAGAGTAGAATGAATTTAATGAGCAACAAATAAAAAAGATTAAACATTTTGATATATTTTATTGTAGAAAAATGCATCTTTAAATAAAGATGTTTGAAAGTACATATTTGGGGTGGGGGTAGTTCCCTGGCTGGGAATCAAACCCAGGCTGCAGCATTGAGAGCGTGGAAGCCTAGCCCTGAAAGTGTTTTTAACTCTCCAAATAAGGAACTACTAAAACCTGAGCTGTAGTTAACTATAAATATCCAGATATAACACAGTAGAAATGATGTTTTCTTATAAATATAGAAGAGATATAACCCTGGCTAAAAAAAAATTTCTAATTGCTTTTATTATTATTGGTCAAAATTTACATAAGGAGAGAACCCATAGATTAAAGTACTCCTAAATTTTTGTTCTTCATAAACATATTTGAAAAATAACATTTTAAACATGTAACACTGAGTTAATACTATACCAATAAAATATGAAAATTAATACCTTCCAATTCATCTCCAAGAATCTCAAATACTTTACAACCATCTGTTTAAATTATGGTTATGGTGACTATTTGAAACATAATTTTCTTGTTTATAGCTTACATTATGATGAGTATTCTGAAGCTGGGGAAACTGAGGCACAGAAAAAATTTGCTAAGAGTGCCACTAAAATCTACCTTTCCAGGGGTTCCCTCGTGGTGTAGTGGCTAGGCTTCGGTGCTCTCAATGCCCACGCTTGGGTTCGATTCCAGGGAACCACCAAAACAAAAAAAAAGATGAAAAACTACCTTTTCAGATGGTAGTAACTTTTACAAAGGCTTTTATCTTTAGAACCTGTCATAATTTTATTTCTTTAATTCTGAAGTTTTTATCATATGCCCACCTTAACTCTCTTTTAGGTATGAAGTATCCAAAGTGAAATAAATAATTGTTCATTTTTTTGGGAAACATTTGCTTAAGCAAAAGGAGCATTTTCAGATTATGTAATATCAAATTAGGTAAACAGTACTGGAAATGGTATTTTAGGAATATTCTTACAAGTATATTTCACATTTAAAATAAGTTTTCAGTATCAGAAAATTTAAATCCTTTTAAAATATTTGAATTTCATATTCTAGGATAAAACAAGCAACTAAAGGAAGCGGTGGATTCAAACATAATTATAAATACCTACATCCTTTTCAGTTAAAGCATTCATGGAAATTAAATATGCAAAATGCTTGGAGCTGGCATATTAATTAGTCTAGGTAACTGCAAAATGTTATCACTTATATCCTTGATATATTTAAAACAACTGAAATTAAATTCAAGTAAATTTTAATAGCAATGTTAACATTACAGAAAGTAGTAGAATGCTGGTCTTGGCAGTGAAAAGACCTGAGTTCTACTTGGGCTCTGACTCAGGGCTCAAATCAAGCTCTCTGGACCTCAGTTTCTCAATCTGCACAATGGGTATAATACTTTACAAGACTGTATAGTGTGGAATAATTAATTTCAGGGTATTGTTATAATTCGAAGTATCACAATATCAACACTGATGTCCTGGTTAAATGATGTCAAATGAAAATGACTTATATTACCCTAAGACTAATTTGACTAACAAAATTAAGTTTTAGATGAGGTAAAAGATGGCATGTAATGTTAGACATTGTTAAAGCCAGATAATAAAGGAGTGACAAAAATTCCACCTTTAAATTATCAAAAGTTTGTTTGCATGGACTTAATAAATGCTTGAAGGAAAAAATATTTTAAGGTCTTACTAAATAAATGTGGATTTTCTTACATATCTGGCACCATGTAATGCTGAGCACGAGAAGGAAACAATAAATCAGTGAAAAACTTATTAACTTGTTTTGAAAGCAACGTATGCATTCTGGAAACTCGGTATTTAAAACGTTGTCACGGCTTTCTGGTCCTAAACTCGGAGCAATGTCAACACCTCTGTGAATGGGCTCAGGGAAGTGGATCTGATTCGGAATAAATCCTCCCACACGGGGAACACAGGGCAGAGGTCTTTAATGCACCTGCGATTTGTAGGACTCATAGAAGGAAGCGGGGCCGGTCAACATCACGCCGTTGAACACATCCGTTAATCTGCCGGCGTCTGCACCGAGGTTCCAGCAGCGACTCGTACCTCCACGGAACGCTACCTTAGGCTGGGCGAACAGGAACAGGACACCAGAGAGACACGTCAACGCAGTGCGAAGCCATGGCCGAAACGGCCGGCGGGGGACTGTTTTCCCTCGACTGTTCGCCTAACTCCACTCGGAACCCCAGCCCAGGACACTAATGTGTGAGCCCGCGCTTCCGTCTCTGGGATTCCCTCACGGCCCTCGAGCCGTCTGAAGCACCACGGCTTCAGCGCCGCCATCGCCCGCCCCGACAGGCCTACGCTGCCCGCCATAGCGTCAGCGCCGCCACGGCCCGACGGGGAGGCGGCGGGGACAGCTGGGGCGTCGCGGCGCCCCCAGCCCCAGCAGGTCCATCCTGTCAGCCCGCACTGCGGCCTCTCCGGCCAGGCCCAACCGGTCGCCACGCCCCTCCGCTCGTCCTGGCGGCGAGGCCCGGGCGCCCCGTCGGGGTTCCTTACCCGCGACCTGCCCTCTCGCGTCGGGCTGCGGCCTTCTTAGGGAATCGCGTCTGCGGATGCGACCGCTCCTCGGTTTCTCACCGTCGCCATCCTCCAAGCCGGGCCGCCACCCGGACCCTGACAGTCCCCACCGGTTACCTCACGCCCCTCCCTCAGGCCAGGGGGGTGAGTGGACGGCCAAGGGTCTACACCTCTCACCTCCATGGTGCTTCCCAGCCCCTCTGGGAGACTGGGTACAGCTCCTGGGGTACGGAAGCGAGGGGGGGCGTCGAAGCCCGCTCCCTCAGTCCGCACCCCGCCGCCGCCGCCGCCGCCGCCGCCGCCACCGCCCCGGGCGCTGCCTGGAGCGGGTCTGTGCGGGGAGCGTCGGAGCAAGGAAGAAAACGCGGAGGGGGGGCAGGGATAGGCCGTTACATCGCTAATCCTCGCACGCGGCTCGGCACCGCCCCGCCCCCCGTTTCGCACCCCTTCATTGGCCTGCTGCCCAGCCAATGGGCAACCGCTTCCTAAGGCCTGTTATCCCCTAGAGACAATGCCAACGGGCGGTTAGAGGCCCTCGCTGTACTGCAGCTTTTGAGCCTTTCCCGCTCAAAGTAAACGTGTTTGGGATTGGCCCGAACTGGCATGCGCCAACCTGGTGATTGGTTAAAAAGGCAGCCGAGGGGTGGGGCCTACCCTGTGAGAGAAGTGATAGAGGTGGTTAGAAGATTTGAGAAATCGTTCAGCAACAGGCTGATAATCGTAAACCTATCCGCTGTGTTTCTTGTGCCAACATTTCATTTTTGCCCCTTGGTCTCCCCAACTCCCAGGATCCTTTGTGCACAGAGGGTGAGGAACCCCTTATGGAGGTGAGTGTTGTTGAGACTCCCTTCTGAGGGAGAGCCACCCTCTGTCCTAGCCCCGGGCTACAGTGAGGGTGAAGGCATTTTGGTGTTAATCTAACTATTGAACAAAGTTCACTTCGATCAGCATCCAACAAAAAAGCCATTTACATGGGCAGTCCCATTTGGGGATGTGGTGTCTCAGAAAATGCAAATTTTTGTTCCCAGACAATGCTAAAAATTTGTGTATGCTTTGAAATATTGAAGATGATAAAAGTAAACACAAGCACCTGTAAGGTGTTTATATTAAAAATGAAAACTTGAGAAGCACTCAGTTAAGTGGAAGATGTTCTTTTAACTCAGGCACAAATAGAAATAGGGTAGGGGGATGAGTTTTACTGGCCCATATTGTCCTAACAGTTATTTCAGATCTCAACTCAGTTTTGATTTTAGAAAGCCAACCAGGTGGTGTGACTGTAGTATTACATTTCTTTCCCTACCTCACCTTAAAGTTGCTGACATGGAGCTCATTTCCCCCCCACCCCTTGCATTGAGAACTTACTATGCTGTCTCTGTATTGTAGTACTGAGAAGAATTTGAAAAACTATGAATCTTCTTATGTATCGTTTTTTATTGTAATGAGATATACGTAAGATTTAGCATTTTAATCAAAGTGTACAATTCAGTGGCATTAACACTTTTTTTTTTATATGTGGGTAGTTCCCTGGCTGGGAATAGTGGCATTAAGTACATTCATAATGGTATGCAACCAACACCATTATCTACTTCCAGAAATTTTTCATTTTCCCAAACAGAAATTCTACCCAGTAGACAATAATTTCCCATTTCCTCTACCCTCACCCTCTGGAAACCTCTACTCCATTTTCTGTCACTATGAACTTGCCTATTCTAGACACCTCATATGAATGGAATCATATGATATTTGTTCTTTTGTGACTGTCTTACTTCATTTTCATATCAATGTTCATCTACATGTTGTTGCATGTGTCAGAACTTCATTCCTTTTTACAGCTGAATAATAGTCTGCTGTATGTGTATACTACATTTTGAAAACTTAAAGCAGAACACACACTTGCCTCCTCCAAAATATATTTAAAGATTAGCTTTTTTCCAACTATGGAAGACAATCTACAATGAGGCACTCTTTAGTTACATTAATAAAGTCCTTTTTATACTTTTACAAATATTTAAACATTTTGTTTTGTAACAAAATTTATTGGTTTCACTGAAAAATAAAGTCCATCTGCTCCCTAGAAATGTTTTGAGTGGTAAATAATTTTATTATTCTTCCAAGTAAAACTTTGAGTTTGAATAAAGCACTTACCTTTGAAAGTTCAAGGTGTATTAGGGGTACAACTTCCATGTTGAAGAGAGAACTCTGAATTAATCCTCCATAGAAAGCAATTTCGTAATTCCAAGTCAGTATATAATTCAACTGCTCCAGGTCTGTTATATATGCTCAATCTGTATTAGAAGAATTTTTTTTTCCAGTTTCTTAATGGATTAGTGGTCCAATAACTTAAATGGGCTGCAAACCTGCTGCAATTCAAACCACGCAGTTCATCACAGGCTTCTTTGACTTGGACTAATTCCTTTAATTATTTCTTCTGAAATTAACTGGGTTTCCAGATATGGTTTATCAATCTCTAATAGTTTATTGGAATCCTTACAAAATGTTCCTTTTTAAAGCTATTTGACACTACTTTTCCTTTTGGGGATACTCATATTAGTGTTTTGTTTTTTTCTGGCTCTCTAGCATTATTTTAATATCTTCTTCATTTGTATGAAGTTAGCTTGTTTCTGCTTTGCCCCTTCTGGTTGGATGGGGTTCCAGATCACTCTCTCTTAATCTGTGCTCTGGGAAACATGTATGTTTCTTCTTAGTTTGAGATGAGATCCTGAAAGATTCATGCATTTACCTTTGCTGAGTAAACATTTCTATGTGGAGTTGGGAAAGATACTTGAATTGATTAATATTTTATTAAAGATAATATTACGTGCTTTTTCTATGGCAAACTCTTCTCCTGTCCCTTCAACAGTCAGAATCAATGTTCTTTGTCATCTTTTTATATTTTGATATTTTTCTAAATATAACATTTCTTGAATTTTTAATGGAATTATATTTGATATTTTAAACAGGTAAGTTAGACATTGAACTAGGGTTTTCTTTATAAAATGAAAAGTTCTGAATACCTCTATTTCATTGCCCTCCAAAACTGAGTTTCTGTTTCTCAGTGTTTGATTGAAACCAGGAGTTAGAAAAGGTTCGTAAGTCTACAGTCATACCACCCTGAACATGCCCAATCTCGTCTGATCTTGGACGCTCAGGCCTGGTTAGTACTTGGATGGAAGAAAAGGTTTATAAAAGAGTGCCACCAGAAAAAATCACCTTGAAAAGATGTCTTTATAAATTTTCTTTAGGCCTTTAAATTTCTCCTGAATTTGAGGGATTCTCCAGACTACATAATGAAGGGTCTTCTGACATTAGTAGAACAGACAACAGCTTCTTTAAAAACAAAAAGTTAAGATCTAGAGTTTTAATTTAGGCCACAAAGTTCAAGGACTTATGAGGGGACTCATTTTTAAAGGTCAATTAAAGCTTTGCATATTGTTATGTACCACAACGAGCAAGCTTTCTTCCAAAGGGTAATCAAAGGACATTCATGAAAGAAGTGGTTTCCAAATTGGGTGATTATATACCTTAACATGGGAAATAGATTCTGAATTTATAGAATCTTCCTGAAAATGAAAATGCATAGCACACCTAATTGTTGCAATCTTTAAGAAGCCCACATTTCTACATTATTTTATCTACCTCATTTTCTATTTCAGCAGTCTGAGATACTGTGAGAGGACATACTTGTAAGTCCAATCTAAAGTTTGGGTTGTTTTGCAGATCATTGTGTTAAAAAAGAAGAAACTCGGGCATCCTTCTTAGAGTTTGTCAGAGCCTGGAGGTAGTTGTTTCACGGTTTAAAACCTGCTCATATTCTGAGCTGGCCCCTAATTAGGCAGGGTTCTCCAGTTCTCTCCTTCCCTGGGACACCTAAAAAAATGAAATCTGGAGAAGCTACTTCCTTGATTCCTGCTTTGGAGGGTGGAGCAAGAGTGTTTTCTCTAATTGTAAAACTCTATCTCTGTTTCAAGGTCTTTGCCTTTGATCTGAGTTCTACTCCTTATCTGGTTTAATAATCTGTTTCTTTCTCTTTCTCTCAATCTCTGTTTCTCTCTCTGTCTTCATAGACTATTTTTTAGAGCAGTTTTAGGTTCACAGCAAAATTAAATAGTAAGTAAGGTAGTTCCCCTATACTCCTTGCTCCCATACATGCACAGCCTTCCCCACTATCTCAGAATCCTGCACCAGAGTGGCACCTTTGTTACAGCTGATGAACGTGAATTGATGCCTCATTATCACCCAAAATTACGCTGATCAGACGTACCATTTTAGATGAGACAGAAAACAAGGGTACTGTCCAGTTTCAAATGGTACGTATGGCCAGCCTACTGACACTTCGAATTAGCCCAGTGAGACTAGGCTGACCATACATACCGGTTGAAATGGTACTCTTGTTTTCTGTCCCATTTAAAAGGGTATGTTCAGTCAGCCTACCCAAAGTTTACATGAAGGTTTACATTTGGTGGTGTACGTTCTATGGGTCTGGACAAATGTATAATGACATGTATCTACCATTACAGTATTATACAGAATAGTTTCACTGCCCTAAAAATCCTCTGTGCTCCACCCATTCATCCCTCTCTCTCTCCTAACCACTTCTGACCACCGGTCTTTTCACTGTCTCCGTATTTTAACTTTCTCGGAATGTCATATAGATGGAATCATTTAGTATGCAGCCTTTTCAGATTGCTTTCTTTCACTTAGTAATATGCATTTAAGGTTCCTCCGTGTCTTTTCATGGTTTGATAGTTCATTTCTTTTTAGCACTGAATAATATTTTATGTCTGGATGTACCAGTTTACTTATCCATTTACCTACTGAAGGACATCTTGGTTGCTTCTAAGTTTGGGCAATTATGAGTAAAGCCGCTATAAATACCCAATTGCAGCTTTTTGTGTAGACATGTCTTCAACTCATTTAGGTAAATGCCAAGGAGCGTGATTGCTGTATTGTAAGGTAAAAGTAGGTTTAGTTTCGTAGGAAACTGCCAACGTGTCTTCCAAAGTGTCTGTATCATTTTGCATTCCCACTCATTTAGTGTTCCTGTTGCTCCACAAACTTTGCCAGCATCTGGCACCATGAGTGTCTTGAATTTTGGCTATTGTCTTAGGTGTATAATGATATCTCATTGTTTAGTATTCATTTTTTGCCTCTTCCTTTTATATATGCTTGGCTCCTAATTGCTTCTCTACTTTTTCTTTCTGTTCCAACTCATAGACCAGTGATTCTCAGAGCATGGTCCCCAGGCCAACAGCATCAACCACCTAAGAATTTGTTAGAAATGCAAGTTTTTTGTTGTTGTTGGTTTTTATTTTTTTTATGTGGGTAGTTCCCTGGCTGGGAATCGAACCCAGGTCACAGCCTTGACAGCGCCGAAGCCTTAGCCATTACACCACCAAGGAACTCCCAGGAATGCAAGTTTTGAGGCCTTGCCAAAACTTGCTAAATGAGAAGTTCCAGGGATGGGGCCCAGCAATCTGTGTTTTAACAGCCCTCCAGGTGTTTCTGATACTGTTCTAGACCTGCATTTTTCCAGTATGTTAGCTTCCAGCCATATGTAACTGTTGAGCTCATAGAACATACTGGAATGAATTGAGATATGCTATAAATGTAAAATACACTCCAGATTTTGAAGGCTTAGAGTGAGAAAAGAGTAAAATATCTCATTGGTAATTTTTATATTGATAACATATTGAAATTATAATATTTGGATATTTTGGGTTAAATAAAAGATACTATTAAAATTAATTTCATCTGTTTCTTTTTAGTTTTTACAAGGGGTTACTAGAAAATGTTAAGTTGCATATGTGGCTGACATTATATTTCCATTGGACAGCATTATTCTAGACTATGAGTCTGCAAACTATAGCCTGTAGGCAAAATCCAGTCTACTGCTTGTTTTTATATGGCCCATGAGCTAAGAATGGTTTTAAATTTTTAAATGGTTGAAAATGTTTTTTACAAAAGAGTGATATTCCATGATATGTGAAAATTATATGAAATTCAAGTTTCATTGTCCATAATGAAAGTTTTATTGGAACACAGGTACACTCATTTATTTATGTATTGTCTGTAATTGCTTTGGCTCTACAATGGCAAAAGAGTATCTGTGACAAGGACCCCATGGGAAATGAGTCTAAAATATTTACTATCTGGCCCTTTACAGAAAAAGTTTGCTGACTCTCGTTCTGGACTGTCAGCTTCCACGTACTCCCTGGGAGAGGACCCTGCTTTTAATTTGTCCCTATTCTTAGTTCCCAACATTTGCTTAGCAGTGAAGCCCAACTCCTTGCCCAAATTGCAGTGGTATTTTAGTTACAAAATTTGACCTATGCATTATTTAAGCTATAAAGAGGCAGGCCCATAATGTTCTTGCCTTCCTAGAACTGCACAAGGAACTTAAGGACCCAGCAAAAGGGAACAGATTTGTTCCATAGCTTCTTTCTCCAAAGGTAGGGCCTTTCTTCTCAAAGGACAAGAGAACCCACGACTGACATTTGCATCAGGTTGAGAGGTGAGCCTATGGCGTGGGCTGACCAGTTTCTTTCACAACTCAGCCACACCTCTTGAATTAAAACTCTCTCTTTGTGCAGCTTATGCCCACTCTCAGCTAGTTTAGTTGGCTTCAGCAGCACCTTGTCTTGCCAGATATATTGTGGAAATCACTCTGATGGTTTTTCCAGTCCAGTTAAGCAGACGTCTGGATCCCTTTGTGAGCCTCTTGATTCTTGTTTCCTACCACCCGCACCAATATGCAACCACAGCTTTGTTGGCTCAGTGAAGCTTTATGGTTTCATTTTATAGGATCCCCAAAGAAGAGAAGTATGGCTGTGGTTTCCAGAATGTTAATTGATAACAGCTCTTGGCAACAGTGCTCTTCCTGGCATTCCCTCCTTAATCTGCTCCTTCTACCCATAATAATACCATTCCTTAATAGATTGTACCAGTCTGGAGTTCTCAGCTCCCTACCCCCACCCCAACACGCACACATCCTTCATTCCTTTCTTCCTTGCTGTACTGATTACACTCATACTTAGGACTGTTTAACTTTCTAACAGAGCTAGTTTGTAAGCAAGCTCCTTAAACATTGCGATAATGTGAATATTAATGATTAAAAGGGCCCTCACTGAGAGGTGTTGCTATCCATTTCAACCACACTACATTGTCAAAGGTAGAGAGGGGTCTTGCATCTCTACTTATTTGAGAACGCATTCCTCCAGATAAAACACTAATTGTTTTTAGGTTCTATAGTTGAGTTGAATTTAGGCCTTAGGCTGGGTTTTTGGATGAGATAGGAACTATCTATCACTTACGTTGGTAAATCCTAAACAAACCTCGCTTTTCCTATGTAGCTCATCTTGAGTAGTAGGCACCAAAAGGGAAATCTATTGGGGGGTTTCTGTTGGAAAATAAGCTGGGGATTAAGTGGACTAGTGTTTTATTCCAGCTCCTGTCCAGACGATCTCCAAACTTTTGGCCTTGCCTTTGCCTTCTCTGGGTTTCACATTTTTCATCTGTACAATAAAGGATCTGATTAGCCACTATTTAAAGTTCCTTCCCAACTCTAAATTGTTCTGGTTCCACATCCCGATCTATAACCTAGAGACAATAATCTCTAACCTCATCATTCAAAGACGGAGTAATGTTAATGAACTGCCAGAAATAAAAACAGGTTGAATTCCTCAGAAGAGAGAGAATTCACTGGTCTCCCACTTAATCAGAATGAGCAAGAAATGAAGTAGTCCAATGTATTTCATATATTGGTTAAATGAAAGTTGTTATATACCATGTATGCATTAGCAAATATTTATATAATTAGAACAGAGTAAAATACCCACTGGTAGAATTATGAAAACCATAACATAAACTTTGTGATTCAGCCCCTTTACAGTACCCTCAGAATAGATTCTGGACTCATAATCATTGTATGGCACTGTAGCTACAGATGAGATAAGATTGGGACGAGTTAACAATATATAATTAAAATTACTTCCTGAAAGCTTTACTTATCATTTTCTTTCTCACAAAATTAGAATATAGAAAACCTCAAGTTATGAGAACCAGAGAATTCCAGAATTTGACATCTGAAAGGCCCTTGAGGATCATTTGATCCAGTCCTCAAAAGTACACATGAGAAACCTGAAGCTCAAAGAAGTCTAAATCACAGAAGTGGAGGTGCCAGAGCTGAGTCCAGAACTCATATTTTCTCCAAGGATTGCTCCTGGGGAAATGGACATTTATAAGTTCATAGTCACTTTGTTTTTCATTCTCAGTCTATAGGGAGGCATTATTATCTTCTTGCAATTATCTATTCATGTTATCACCATCATAACCAGTCACTATTGGGGTCATTTCCTGCTACTCAGGATAGTACTGCTGTCTTTTGGAAATAATCATGAAATCTGAGTCAGGTGAGCCTACACTAATACTGTTTTGTTTTTGTTTTTTTTTTACAAAGATAAAATATATATATTTTTTAAACCAACGCTTTAAACCTTATGTGGCACCAAATATTTCATTTGCAAAAATTTTCGTTTTTTTTTTTTGTTTGTTTGTTTGTTTTTACTTTTTGGTATGTGGGTAGCTCCCTGGCTGGGAATCGAACCCAGGCCGCAGCGCTGACAGTGCCAGCGCTGAAGCCTTAAGCCACTACATCATCAGGGAACTCCAAAATTTTTGTTTTTTACTTAGATGTTTTGGTAGCCTGTAGATCAGACTTCCTGACTAGTAATTAGATATTTATTCACTAATTTAGAAAAAAACTGTCCTGGGTTTGCATCAGTGCTTTTGGTAGGAAGGGCAACATAATACTGTACATAATTTTTTTTTTTTTTTTTTTTTTTTTTTTTTTTTTTTTTTTTTTTTTTTTTTTTTTTTTTTTTTTTTTTTTTTTTTTTTGCTTTTTGGTATGTGGGTAGCTCCCTGGCTGGGAATCGAACTCAGGCTGCAGCGCTGACAGTGCCAGCGCTGACAGTGCCAGTGCAGAAGCCTTAAGCCACTACACCATCAGGGAACTCCCATGTACATAATTTTCTCTCTGTCCTTCGTTCCTTCTCTCCTCCTAGAGTTTAATAACACTCAAGGATTCTAGTAGCTCTTCAACATACAACACACAAATGCTGTGGACTTTTGGAATAAGACACCAGTTTTACATGTGTGGCTATTAACACACAAATACTAGGAATTGCACACATTTTGGAAACTATGTTCTGTGTCAGTCATCTTGTTCTGATCTGCCACAACAATATTTTTTGTGTCATAAGCAACATGGTAGGTTTCAGCCATCAGTTGAATAACTTCATCCATGCCAGTGGTTCTCACTTCAGCATTTCCTAGAAGGTTTGTTGAAATACAGACTGGCTCAATATTCAGAGTCTCTGATTGAATAGATCTGGGGTGTGGCCCCAGAATTTGCATTTTTAACAAATTCAGGAGTGATGCTGATGCCTCTGGCCTGGGGGACTACACTTTGAGAATTCCTGCTCTGTCTATGCCTTTATAGCAAGAGGCTGTAGCTGAATGTTAAATGGTGAATTCAGTGAATGATGCAGGTGATGGTAATGAGTTTAAATATTGTTGTTATTTTCGCTCCCTATAAGCCAGACTGAGAACAATTTCGCTATCCTGTTATCACAACGAACACTAACTGAACTGAGATCAGGGGTTCCCAAAACTTTTGACAGGGAAGTTGGATATTACCCAGTTCATCCCCTGTCTGTGCAAAAACGATATGAGTCCTCTCCTACCCCAAGGCCCCGAGCGGTGATTTGTCTTGTGCATAATCACAAAGCTGTTAACAGCAATGCTAGGACCAGAATTTGATCTCCTGCCTCCTAGTGCTTTCCATCACAATGAAATGAACATTGATAGCAACTGCTTCTCTCTTGCTTTCAGAACAACTTTCCCAGCAAATGTCTACCTGATTTTGTTGTTTGAACTTTCATTTTGGCTTTAGGAAAAGGTTAAATACTGGGAAGAAAGGGGTTCCCTGGTGGTCTAGTGGCTAGGCTTTTGGCTCTCTCAACACCTGGATTCAATGGCCTGGATTCAATTCCCAGCCAGGGAACTACCAAAAACAAATAACAAACAAACAAAACAAACACTGGGAAGAAAGGTGTTGCATAGGTCTTAACTGATATACTCTTTGACTAGTGTACTATTAGAAAACATTTTCAGAAATTTATCATGCTGGGAGCAGATACTAAAAAACTCAACTTAAAAAAAATAAAAAACAAATTAAAAACTCAGCTTAAAAAAACATACATATTTCACCTGAATTTTTACTTTTTTTCTTAAATATTTATTTTTCAGTTTACAAACATAACACTGCTTATTGTAGAAAAGTTAAACAATATAGAATAAGTTTAAAAAAAGTTTTTTAAATCCCCCAAAATTCCACCATACTGTTAGAGCCTTCACTCTCTCTTCCATGCACACACACACACACACACACACACACACACACACACATGCACACAATGGAAAACACATGCTATTCTAATTTTCCTCACCACAAATAGAGACACTGGGGCATAATTTAATAAGATAGTGGGAAATATTTCTATGAGATGGTGCTCAAAGATTAATTTTATTTTTAGTTCTTGTCTTGACAATTCTGAAATTACAGTTCACAATTTATATAGTTGAGTTTATGTGCTATCACGTTCCTATATAACTTTGTATGTGTGTGTTTTATCATATTTAGGGTGGTTATAAAAATTTCCCCACTTGGAACTTCTGGTTATTACATCATTTCTTTAGAAAATGTTATAAAAGAGATGGGGGACCCATTGCAATGTGAACCCCATTTTCACCAGAAAATAGTTTATGGAGATCTGTCTAAGTCTACATATAGACTTAGAAGAACACACACACATATTTTTTGAATTATTTTCTTATGTAAGTGTTCCATAGTTTATAACTAATTCTCAAATTTGTTTTATTTGATTATAAAAGTAATACATGCTTGCTTTAAACACATTTAAAAATACTACAGAAATGTACAAAGTAAAATATACATTTCTATTCCCCATATTCCCACTCTCTTCTAGGAGTATCTACTGTTAGCAATTTGGTATGAAGCCTTTCAGACTTTTTTACTTGTGATACAAACAGAAGTAAGCAATAGATAGTTTTTAAATTTTTTTATTAAAATGGGGTCATAGTATAATGTAATATGATTCTGCAACTTACTCTTTTCAACCAACCATATACCATGGTACATGTGTCAAAGTACAGTATATAGGTTTTTTAACGACTACATAGTATTCCAGTAGTATGAACCAATCTTCTATTGATTAACATTTATGGTTCCCCCCCCAATTTTTACCTATTATTTTTGTTCACTCATCTTATTAACTCTTAATAAACTCTTAATAGCGGGATTTCTGGGTTGAGGAGTAAGTTCATTTCATATGTTGATACGTAAGACAAGATAACGTCTAGGGAAGTTATGTGATTTTATACCTTTACCAGATGTACAAGAGGATCTATCATCTGGGTATCATAATTTTTTCTTTTCTTTTTTTCTTTTTTGGTTCCCTGAGCAGGGATCAAGCCCAGGTGGTGGTAGTGAGAGTGCTAAAGCCTAGCCCCTTTCTTTATCAATTTGGTAAGCAATACATACAATCTCCTTGTTGGTTTTATTTATATTTATTTGATTACTAATGAGGTTAAACATATTCTCATATGTCTTTTGATTATTCTGTTTTTCTTTTATAAATTATTTATTCTTATTTTCAATAGAAGTGGTTGGCTTTCCTTTATGAACTTGTAAAAGTTCTTTGTATATTGAAGAAATTAGTTGCCGATAATTAAGAGTTGCAAATATTTTCTCAACTTGTCATCTGCCTTTCAACCTTGTTTATAGTAATTTTTATCATGCAGAGCATACAGAAATTGCTTTCATTTGTGTGTTTTGTGGATATGGTCTAATTTATCAATCTTTCCATTTGTGTTCCAGGGCTTCATGTCAAGCCTATAAAAATCCCCCATCACTCTGGGATTATAAAAAAGTGCTACCACATTTTCTTTCTAGAACTCTCATAGTTCCAATCTTCTACATTTAATTATTTAATCCATCTGAAATTCATTTTAGTATAAATTGTGAGGTATGGGTCCAGCTTTATTTTTTTCTCAAATAGTTAGTCCTTGTTCCAACAGCATTTATTGAACAATCCATCTTTTCCCCACTGATTTTAACTGTCTTATTTAGCTAATATCCCAAATACACTTAAATCTACTTTTGGACTCCATTCCATTCCCTTGATCTATTGTCTGTTCCTGTGCCAATAACACATTGTTTTAATTTCTGTAACTTAAAAATATTTTCTAATAACTGGGAAGGCTACTCCTTTAAAAACATTAATTTTTATTTCCATGAGTTTTTAAATTGCGTTGAAATTCATGTCATATAAAGTTAACCATTTTAAAGTGAACAATTCAGGGGCATTTAGTACACTCACACTATTGGGCAACCGCCAACTCTGTTTCCAAAACACATTTATTACCCTAAAAGTGAACCCCATACCCTTACGTAGTTTTCCCCCATTCCACCTTCACCACAAATTTTTAACACACACAAAAATGTTGAACTTTTATTGAAATATCCCAGGCTTCATGTCCATTTTGTATTAAGGAGACTTAAAATTCAAGTCCAAGTTCAGAATCATAGAGATGCCATCCCTGATTAAGGCCACCCTCCAGCATGCCTCTGTATCCCCTAAGCTTGCTTCTGCATCCCCAGTAGCGCAAGGCTCAACTTGGATTCTGTTGATCTGTTTCTAAATTATTTTGTGATTTTTCTCAAGCATCTGTGACTTGTATTATGTCTCCTCAACCACCTTGTAAACCTGCTACTTTTTTTCTTTTCTCCTATCCACCCTCATAGCATCCAGCACTAGTTTTACAACATCAAGTTCTCATTAGATTATTGTTGATTAATTGTTATAAAAAATTCCATATTGGATTCAACAGGGTATCAGGAGACTGCTTGAAGCATGATTTAAATGGGAATTAAGAGTGAATTAACCATATGACCTTTTACTTTCAGATAATGTGATAATGTGATACTATTAGCTGCCATTTATTAAGTGTATATTGATTGTCCTGCCATACACATTGTTTCACTTAATTCTTACAACAATCTTCTGGGGTGGGGGTTTATGGGTAATATTCACAGAAGTTAAATAACTTGCCTAAAGTTTCCAGGCTTAATGTCGGAGCCAAGCTTTGAACCCACATTTGACTTACTACACAACACTTTCTACTATGCTGTATTGTCTCCATATATTTTCTCCATCAAGGGCTATCCATCGTGTTATTCCAGTTCATGCCTTTACTATCATTGTTACAGTCAGATTTGCTTAGAGGAAACCTCTATGCCCTGCTGCTGAGGAATATAATGAGGATAGTGGAAGCACCAAAGAATCGTTCTTTCTTTCACATACAACCTGGCCAAGCTATCAAGGATCAAGTTCATTCCTTGCTTTATTATGTACTACGTTTTGGATGGAGTCCCACGCTGGCTGGACCAGGTGTCACAACTCTTGGCTAGAGCTGGAGCTGGTAAATGGAGTTGAAGCCAGGCAGAGGCTCCACTGTAAGGATAGGAGACATCACTTTCTTGGAGAGAATCCCAGTGGGTGCCTGGGAACTCCATCTCTTCCCAATCTGCCCATACTTCTCATCTCCCTATTTCTTATCTTCTAGAAAGTGTGTGAAGCTCAGGAATGTCAGGGAGCACTATCTGGAGAAATTAAGTGTAAATGAATCATACACACAAGGATTGGCTTTCCCTCAGAAGAGATTCATATTTTAAAGTGGAAAGGAAAATATATGGGGCAAAGACCAGATGGGCTTTTAAGTAGGGCATGGCAGAGTTGGGGTAACTTCAGTAAATCCTAATCAATTGGGCATGCCCAGCCCAACTTCCCTCTTGCAGCTACAGAAAGACAGGCCCTCTCTGGGATGGTAGAGTCCTGGATCTGTATTCTCAAAAGACAAAGGCTCTGGATGTGGAAACAGGAAAGCAATTAGTTCATGATGCAGCAATGCCACTTAGCAGCTTTTGTGACCTTTGTGACTGAACAAGACACCTAGTCCTAGTAAATTTCCTCATCTGTTTAAAAAAAAAGTGTTTTCATTTTTTTATAATGATAGCATCTTTCCTACCTGCTTGTAAGGTTTTTGTGACATCATGGTTACATTTTGCTCTAAGCTACTAAGTCATTATCATCATTTTAACTGCATAATAAAGACTTTGGAGAGCTAATAGGGAAGATAATGACCAAATTAGGTAAAATGTGCTAACAATTTGTAAAATGGCAATAAGACTTTTCCTTCAAGGGGAGATTAGATAAGAACTAATATCAGTAACTATTTTTATTAGATGATCCTTTATAGCTTGGCCTCCTAGATGACATGTAAGTCATTCAGTCAATAAAAACAGGAACCCAATCCTGCGTGCTATGTATGAGTGTACTTCAGGGTGTGTGTGCTCAGTATTGGGGGTGTATATGTTATGTTATGTGCTATCGGGTTGGTTCCAATTTCTGGTGACTCTGAATGGGTAATGTCTACAATGTCCTGTCCTCGACAGCCCTGCTTAGCTCCTATACTCTCATGCCTGTCTGTGGCTTCTTTTATGGAGTCAATTCATCTCATATTTTTTCCCCTCTTTTCCTGTTACCTTCTATTTTCCCCAGCATTATTATTGTCTTTTCCAAAAACACCTTGTCTTCTCATGAGGTAGGTGTCTGAAGCAGGACACCCTTAGTTTTGTCATATTTTGCTTCCAGTGATATCTCAGGTTGAATTTTTTCTAGGACCCACTTGTTCATTTTTCTGGGAGTCCTGGATATCGTAGCCTCCAACACCATACAGGGATTTCAAGTGAATCCATTTTTTTTTCCTACCAGTCTTCTTCACAGTCCAACTTTTGCATCCATACATAGTAATTGGGAATAGGAGGTGGAAGATCTTAGCCCAGGTTTCTATTGCCGTGTCTTTACTCCTGGTGATCTTTCCTAATGGTTTAAAAAAAAAAAGACCTTAAGGCTGGAAAGCAGTTTCAGAATCATTAAGTCCAATTTTCTCATTTTCCAGATAAGAAAAATGAGGCCCAGAAAGATAAAGTAATTTGCCTGAGGCCACACAGTTGATGGCGAGCTGGGGCTCAAACCCAGCTTTTAGTTCTTATGCCTTTCACACACACATTAACAGTTTTTTCAGACTGCAAGTCACAAGCATTAGTGAGTTGTGAAATCAATTAGTGAGAGAGATGTGACCAACATTAAAAAAAAGAACAGGATGAAATGGAAAAGATCAGAGTACATGGCTGGTAGGAAGGGTTAGTATTGTCTTGAGAAACTTGTTTTACCAGTACTTACATATTTACGTACGTATATGTGACCCAGCTCATACGTCAAATGTCTTTCTTGCCACGGGTTATCGTTTTTAAAAGTCTAAAAACTGCTACTTCAAAGGGACTTTGATTCTGTCCTCAGGTTCTCATATTCTAATGATTCAATGAAAGAATAAATGACTATGAACTAATTGAAGAACCCTCTGAAACCACTACAAGATAGGTCAGTTTGCTTTGTTCTTCTGTTCTCAGGGAATGCAGAGATTGATAGATGCCGGATGGGTAAGTTAGGAAGACTTGGCTCTGACAAAATCCTCACTAGCCCCCTTTGTTTTTATTTCTCGTATTTTATTTTTTAGCAGCTTAACACACACACACACACACACACACACACGTATTATCGCACAAGTTCCACAGGTCAGCTGGGCCCTTTGGAACTCACAAGACAGCACTCGAGAATCATCTAGTCTCAGAATCTTCTCCCAACTCACAGGGCAGAATTCATTTCCTTGAAGCTATAAATTTCCTGGCAGTTTACTTCTTCAAGGCCAGCAAAGGACAATCTGCTGCTTCATCATTAGCCTCCTTTAAAACTCCTTAGTGGTCTTGCTTGCACGGAGGCATTTCTCAGATCTCCAGCTTTTGATAACAGGAGTTTGAAATAGTCATCTTGCAGTGAGGCCATGAACCTGGATAACTCCAAATGTCACTTTCCCCCCCGCCTTTCTGTCTTTTCACCCTAGGAGGTACACAGGCTGATCCCATTCCGAAAGGAATGACCAAATATATGATCCTTGGACTCAGGCTAGCATAGGGATAAATCCTAGGAATATGTTCTCTTGATTATTTCTATAAGCTTCAAAAACACCGCTGGCCAGGCAAAAGATAGGGTAATATTAATAAAACCATTGTCAAGGTATAAGGAACCCACACCCTGAGATAGGTCTGGTCCTAAATGGGAAATCGAGACCCCTTGAACTACAAAGCTTTTAGCTGCATTTTTACTGCTCCTGTCTGTTTTGGGAACTTCTTGGCCTGAATTTCTGACCCTTGATGTTCAGCTCTCTAGTTCATGCCTTGTCTGCTGCTTTCCAGTTTCCTGACCTGGATTCCTGCTCCCTGACTTCTTATCGTCCTGGCTTAACTCAGCTGCCTTGCCTCCTTGCCCTTACCTCTAAGTCCTCCTACCATCAAGTCTTGTTTTCACTCCACTTCTGAGTGAGTCTTCCATGCTACACCCTCAGCTTTTATTCCTGATGCCTAAGCTCCAAATTGACAGGTTAAAAAGCTGACAAACAATTTGCCAGGTATTCTGCTCTCATTATCACCTCCAAGAGTTACTCGGTGTCCTTAGTGGGCCATGAATGCAGGACATTTCCCATCTCTCATGGCCTGTATCCCTTCCATGATAGCAAATCATCAACAGGAAGAGTTTCAGACCAGTTGTCTTGAGTGCAACAAAGCTCCTCAATCTTCTCAACTCTCCTGGACCACTGCTTGGCATGGGAAGCAATGAGACCATAATGGCTTTTCTCCCTAGTCATCCACAATGGTGTTAAGAACAGAGGTATAAGGTGCCATTTTTTTTACATTGGAAACAATTAATTAAACTGCCCCCTCTATGACCCTCCATGCCTTATGGAATCAGAGTGCTTCAGTGCCAAGATGTCCATGAGTGGGTACCCATTAGACAGTTGCTGTGAGAACCTGAGATGTAAAGATAAGAACCTGAGCTGGAGAGATGGCAGTAAACACATAGGAGGCAGCAAGAGACAGAGATGAGACATTTTAATGAAAAAGAGCAACAAGACTTGGAAACTAAATAGATGTGGAGAACAGAAAGAAGGATCAATTTTTGCCAAGGCCATTGCCAGAAGTAATCAACTTAAGGTATTTCCATGGCCCCCCAGGGCACCTGCAGCCAACTAGTCTAAAACAACAGTTTTGACCTCCAAGTCAGTTCTCCCTCCATTTCTCCCTATCTCATTCAGTGGCTCTATCTCTCCCTCAGCAACCCACACTTGAAACTTGAATGGTCTTTGACTCTACCCAGAGATCTTCCTTAAATCCAGGAAGTCACCAAATCCTGTGGATGTTTCCTTCATAATATTTCTTAAAATCCACTCCATCCTTTTGTTCTGAGTGCTCCCACACTGGTTTAGGGTCTTAGAGCTTCTAGCCAGGACTCTTGCCTCTGTTTTACCTTCAACCTGTGCCACACTGTCTTTCCAAAACACCACTTTAAATATGCAGCCACCTCAAAAATTAGATACTCATGGCTTCTGTTGTGGTAGCCTCTTGCTGCTATGGAGCCTCCAAGTTCATGACCAAGTGAGCTATCCCTGAGGTCACAGAACAGAAAGAATCAGAGATCAAGTTAAAGTGCTCAAATCACGTGGTTTATGGACTCAATTTAAAATACACAGCCAGAAGCAAGGGGGAAGGGATGGGGCTACTTCCAATTTCATGTAGGGTGCAGGCATGGTGGAAGGGCCCCACTACCTGAATTTGGGGTTTGCAATGTTCCTATATATCTCTTTCTGCTTCATTAGCTTTTCCTGATGAGAGTGCAAGGACCAGAGTTGACATTTAAGCAAGGGAACCCACAGATAGAAGGTGCACTGAGCCAGGCACAGGAACAAGTTTGCCAGGCCATACCTATAATTTGCTAATCGGCTTGCTGAGTAGATAGAGTATATTTGCTTATCTTGGTCAGACAAACAGGGGTCAGAATGGGTATCACCGAAGTAAAACCTCATGAATATTTAGTGTTCATGTATATTTAATATATCCTGAATATTATGCCTGTGGCATATTTAATGCCTCGTGTGTCTTAGGCATGTTCAGGATATCATGAATATTTAATATCTTTTATGCATTTATGCCATGACTATGGTACCCGGGTGCCTCGTGAATGTTAGGCATCTATCTCCTGGTCTTCCCTGTCTATTTAACACACACATGCTCTATTTGCTAACTATTTAACACTTCCTATGACTTCTGCCTCTCACCTTCACAAAGCTCCTTCACTTGATCTGCTTTGGTTTCTTCCTTAAGTCCCTTGTGCTTTCTATTTCTTTTACCTGGAATGCTCGCCTTGCTCAGGACTCTGTCTCCCTCATACATGCAACAAGCCCACTCATTCTTCAGGCTGCAGCTGAAATGTAACTTCCTCAGAGAGGATTTTGCTGACTCCCCAGTCTACTTAAGTCCTGCCTCTTCTCTTTCATTTTTTTGTTTCTGTCATAGCATCTGTTAGGTTGTGGCTTTATTTTAAAATTTCCCAGCCTTCCAAGTCATAAAGCCCCATTAGGACAGGGCTCATGTCTGTTTTGTTCCCAGTAGCCAAGGCGGCACTTGGCACAGTGCCTAGCACATAGTAAACACTCAATAAATACTAGTTGAGTGAACAAATGAGTGTGAGTTAAACACAGATTTCCTTAGTCTGATATTTCTAATTTTAGTCCTTTTATGTGGATTTTGTGATCAGAATTTTGGGTTTGAATTTTGATTCTTCCATTTACTAAGTGTGACCATTAGTAAGTTATTTAACCTCTCTGATTCTTAACATTTCTCACTTTGTTTTGTTTTGAAATCTTTTATGCATCTTTCTTATTTCTCCAACTAGACTCCAAGCCCTTTAGCAACAGTGTTCCCATCTCAGGCTTCTTGTACTCCTTACAACACCTGACTCAGTTCCCTACACAGAGATGTTCATAGCTAAGATTTGTAAGTGCCCATGGGATACCAGTCACTGCATTTCACATTCTGGCTACAAAGCCTAACTTCATTTTTTTATTAGATCCTGCCATGTAAGCATTACTATACCTGTTGTGAAAATAGAGGCTCAGAAGTTTTAGCAATCTGCCTGAGGGCAGTTAGCAAATAGCAGTCTTTTAGCTCTCTGTCTGTTTGGTTCATAGCCTGGCACATAGTAAATGCTCAATAAATACTTGTTAGTGTTCTTTCCACTGTACCATATGGTCTTGCTAAGGAAATATTTATTCATAGTGAGGATGATAACTATCATCATGTTCTCAGTTCCTACCCTCCCTCTCAGAACTTGGTTGAAAATCTGCCATCCTTGATCTTCTCCCCTAAAGTTCTTCCAAAGTCCTATACCCCTAATTCCCATTCTGTTACCTATTAGTGTCACACCTCTTTGCTAAATTCTTATAGACCCTGGCATAGCACACCCCTTGGTCTCCCTACAAGCTCTATTCTTCTTTATATCTTCCTTTCACTAAAACTTCTCTTCCTCATGGTCCCCCCCTTCCTCTCTCCTCCATCTAGTCCAGCTTTTAATTCAGGTTGCAGGGATGAATACCTACACCCCCACCTGGGAATACCCTCTACACTAGAGCACCTATATATAAAAAGTGCCTAGGCGCTGTCAATGCTGCGGCCTGGGTTCGATTCCCAGACAGGGAACTACCCACATACAAAACAAACAAAAATAGAAAGTGCCTAGGATTCTTAGCAAGTGGAATTATTACTACTCATAAGTTGGGTGGTTTGGGCAATTCACATCCCTCTCCAAACCTCAATTTCTTCACTTATAAAATGGATACACTTGCTAATATTTATTAAGCAGCACCTACATGAGGTACATAAATACTGCTTGTATTATAAGAAATCAATAATAGCAGATGCTCACATAGTACTTACTGTGTGCCAGACACTATACCAAATGCTTGACATGCATTTATTCACTTAATCCTCACAGCAACCCTATGAAAATGCTATTAACCCTATTTCACAGATGAAAAAATTGAGGTGTCCAAATTACTTTACTCTAGATCGCCCCAGTCAGTGGGTGGTGGAGCTGGGCTTCAAACCCTGGCAGTTCTGGCTGCGAGTCCCTATCTTAACCACTGCCCTATTCTACTTCTTATTACCTCATAAAATGAGGGGGGGCTAGTTAAAAATAATCCCTTAGCATTTTTATAGTACTTTTCCAATTCTAAAACACTGTTCACATTCTGTACCCTATTTGATCTTCACAACAACCCTGGGGGTAGACATTATTAGCCCAATTTATAGGGCAAGAACTGAGGCTTTTTAAAGACGGTCATGTATCCAAGGGCACACAGCCAGCAAGGGCAGAATCAGGACTCAAATCCCGACTGCTCGTTCCTGGTACCCCTTCTGTTACACCTCAGATGCCACAGGGCACATCCTGTTTTTCCTAAGTATCCTCCAGTTCCAACATTATACACTTTCTTTCCTCTCTGTCTGTCTTTAAAGAGAGGCCCTTGTGTTCTCTCAAAGAATCCCTGGCCCTGTCAGCCCACACCCACTTTGCGCAGTGCGTGTTCACAAACAGCAGAGGGCGCTGCAGACCAGCACACAGGGACAGCGCTGCCCCGGGAGCCCCTGTTGGAGGAAACTACCACAGGCCTCCCTGATGTTCTCTCTCCTTTTTAATTTCTTTATGTTAGAAACGTCTTAGCCAATACTACTTGTACATAGTATAAAATTTTAAAGGTACAAATGAATATACAGTGTACCTGTTCCCCAGTTACCCAGTTTGCCAACCTAAATGCAAACACAGAAGTTTTTCTAGTGTTTCATTCTAGAGATATTCTATGCTTATGTGAGCAAATATGTATTTTTCCCCTACATAAATGGTAGCATACAAGCATGCACACATCGCTTTTATTGTTCACAGAAATGGTACCATACTGTGCACACTATTATTCTTCTTCTAGTTTTTTTTAGGTAATTTATCTCATAGATCTGTCCATCTCATAATTCATACTATTTGATTGAATGGATATAAATCATAGTCAGTTTTACTGGTGTCCCCTATTCTTTTCTGTCTTGTACAATTATAAGCAAACATGCAAATAAAAAACACTGTACATAGGCCACTTTGCACATGTGCTTATCTGCAGGATGAATTCCCAGAAGTGAAATTGCTTGTCTGTAAATTACACACATTTGTAATGTTGATTGATATTGCTAAATCACCGTGCACAGAAGCTACCCATTTATGGCTGCATCGACAAGGCATGCAAGGGTCTGCTTCCTTCACCCTTACTGACACAGAATTTTATCAAACTTTTTCATCTTTGCCTATCCCATAGGTGAAAGATGGTTTCTCACTGATGTTTTTATTGCATTTCTCTTCACATGAGTGCCCCCTGACCGCTGAGATTCATTCATGCAATCTGTAAATAATTAGTAGGTGCCTCTTGTGTGCCAGGCACCATGTTGAGGCATCTGTCTCCAGCTGTCCCTGGTCTGACTTTCACTGTCCTTTCCTGCCTTACCATATTCCCCAAGAAGCCATTTTCCTTGCTTGGCTATCTTCATCAGGTCAAGCAGGGGCAACCTCGCTTGACCTCTTCTTTAGAGGCTTAGGAGTGAGGAGAATGTGGTTTCTTGCCTTTTCATTGTTTCTCAAGACTAACTCCTGTAACCCAATTAAGCAAAGCTAAGAGGTGGGGGACAGTGTCTTGAGGTCAGAGTTAGCCTCAGGTCTTTGGGCTTCTTAGTCCAATGGGTGAGTCAATGCTTCAGAGTTCTCACCCAAACCCCTCTAGGGTGTTAGGAAGGTGACAAAGCAGGAACCTGGGCACTTGTCTGTGTTCAGTGGTTGTTCTTTGCTTTGTGATTGGCCAGTTGAAACTTCTTCAGATTAGATGTCAGCTAAACAGAAAATGCTGTTAGGAGCAGTACTGTTTGTTAATAGATCAAAGTGGGAAAGACATGCAGTTAGGATAGGCTGACCAGATGTACTGTTTTAAACAGGACAGAAAAAAATGGTGCTGTCCCATTTAAAACGGTACGTATGGTCAGCCCAGTTTTACTGGGCTATAAATTCAAGGTGTCAGTAGGCTGACCAGATGTACCATTTTAAGCAGGACAGTACCATGTTTTGTTTTGTTTTTTCTGTCTCGTTTAAAATGGTACGTCTGGTCAACCTAGATTAGGATCGATGTTCTCTTCTGTGTGGAAACCTCTGAACCATTTCTCAGACTCTCCTTCCTCTGAGGTCCCAGAGCACTTGACCCCATTGCAGGGTAACTCCTCACTCACCTGCCTGCTCCCAAGGCTATGAATCAACTCAGCTAGAGCTCCCATCTTTCGTCTTTGTTCATCTTTGTATTTCTCCTCAGAATAAAGGTAGAATCAACATGTGGGAATTTTGAATGACTGTCTTCCTGCCTTCCAGCTCCCAAATACAGTATCCTTGTGAAGGTGTGCATCATTCTCTAGAAGCTTCCAATGGGATCTGCAGTTTATCCTGTGTGTGGCTGCTGGAGTTTTCCTCCTAAAGCACACTTCTAATCCAGTTGCTTGTAGAGGTTCCCTGTGGCCTACTAAATGAAGTGGAAATTCCTTAGCTTGGAATTTAAGGGCCTCTGTGGTGATATGGCTCCTGTCTACTTTTCCAGGTCTTTCTTCTACTACCTTATGCTCCAACTAAACTGAATTACTCAAGTGTGCTTCTCCAGTGTGCCCACACTCCCCCGTGTCTTTGTCTCTACTGAGCCTCCTGTGCCGAGAACAGGGCAAGACATTGATCACAGTCCACTGGTGGACCACCAAGCAATTTGGGGGTGACCGCCTGAATTAAGAAAAAATGTGTTGTAGCAGACGCCACATTACACCAGGGCCTAGCAGCTAGGCAGCAAACGTAGATGAAACACTTTTTTTGCATGCACACGTGTAGATGCTAGAGGCGAGAATCGGCTCTTCACAATGGAGGCGGCTGTGTGTACTTGAGCAAGAGAAAATAAATTGCTAGTGGACCGCGACACTTGGAGAAAATTTGAAGTAGCCCTCACCCTGAAAACGTCTGCCCAGGTTTGGCCTAGAACATCTTCCTCGTTGCTCCCCTTTCATCACTGAAGCCCTTCTCTCTCTCTCTCTCTTTTCCCTTTGTTGAAGAAGTAAGGATAAACAAAGAAAATAAAATTGAAATATCTTTCCGGGTCCTCCTCAAATGTAAGGCCCCCAAAGAGTCCCGCTCTGATCCCCCAGCAGCATATAATCCTCTCCCCCTTCCCCTCCCTCGCACCCCTTCACCCCCCTCCCGCACCCCCCAGTCAGACTTTGTTTATGCTTCTCCCTTGACACACTTCCGCGCTATCTTGCATCCTCATTCTCTCCTACCCTCAGACGGAGCTCTGGGAAGCAGAATGAGGCATGAGGCCCATCCTTGTGTTGCCTGCAGTTGGTCAGTGTTTGTCAGTGAGGCTCTCTGAAGTTCAAGGAGCCTCTCCTCACTGCCACCTGCTTTCTTTTGTACTCTGAGTATGAGAAAGAGTTTGAGACCTGTCACCATGACCGCTGCAGCCATCCCTTCAGACCCTCTTCTAAGTGGCGTCATCTCTCAACACAGAATGGCCCCACTAAGGCCAGGAGGTCATGTCAACCCTGAACCCCACCCTCTATCCCCACTAAACAAACAGTGGGAACCTGTGCCTCAGGCTTGGGAGAAAAGTGTCCTGTTTGCTCCTTTTCTGAAGAAAGTTACCATGGTTATGTGTTGAACTGACTGGAGTTTTGCTTTGAGTTCTTGGAAGGAGAAATAGAAAGCTATCTCCTCCTTTCCCTGTGGCCCTCGTCTCCCCTACTTGAGCAGATGGGCATAGACACTTCTC
This sequence comes from Lyroderma lyra, assembly GCA_004026885.1. NCBI lineage: Eukaryota > Metazoa > Chordata > Mammalia > Chiroptera > Megadermatidae > Lyroderma > Lyroderma lyra. The sequence continues at coordinate 23,952 of PVJL010000555.1, read as the reverse complement.
TGTGAGGAGGTTTGTCTGCATTATTGGGTGGTGAGGTGTGCACTGGAGGACCACAACCTGGAGGTGTGCACGGGAGGTGTGAAGGCTGGAGGACCACAACCTGGTCCTTCTCCAGGGCTTTCTTCTGGTGCCTTCTTCAGAGGAAAGAGTGGTTTTAGTAAGAACTAATGAGTGAAAACTGATACCCAAGTTTTAGTTCTTACTCCACCATTCAAAAGCCAAATGACCTTGACCAAGTCCCTTAATCTCTCTCAGCCTAAAAATAGAAATAGCTTCACCTTCTCTACCTTCCACACAGGCTGTCATGAGCACCAAAAGAAAAAATGTACATGAGAGTGTTTGCAAATTACATTTAAAAAATCTTATTTATATACCACCTTGTGCAATGGATTTATAGAAGCTTCAAAGATACGGAAGATGTAAAATAACATAAGATAAAAGTGAAGGGTAAATGCAGAGGAAAAAAGAGGGAGGCTATAACGAGCCCGAACTGAGGTTAAAGGCGTACCCTGTTTGCTATGGGTAGATCTCAGGATTGTTGGTAAACTGTAAAGTGTTATCTGAATCTGTGAAAGGGGCCACTTGGATGGTGGTGTTTCCGGGCATCCAGCATAGAGATTGAAGGCTCATAGCTGGGCTGAAACATTCTGGAAGAGCCTTGGATCTCTGTGGACAGGAGCTAGTCCCAACTGCACCCTCTGCATAGATGTCACTGCTTTTGTCCAACCTAGATTCACTGAAACCTAGAAGGATCCAGGTCCTCCTAACCATCTTATCCATCCCCCAAGAACCCCACACAGCCAGTTTTATCTCCCTCTGGGGGCAGACTCACCTCCCTCCCACTCAGACACTCATTAAAAAAAAAAAAACAAAAAACAAAAAAACCCCAGCCATATATGTGTGTGTGTGTGTGTGTGTGTGTGTGTGTGTGTAATACATACCATAAAATTTACTCTTTTAAAGTATACCATTCAATGGATTTTAGTGTAGACTAACTCTTAACCTCTTGTACCCATCCAGCCTTCTTTGCCACACAGACCTCAGTTTCTTTCCTTTTGCTCTCCCACTGCCCTGATTCTTAACTCCCTAAGAGTCTGGACTCAAATTCTGAAAAATCTGCCCCCTGTTTCCGGCATTTCCCACCTCTGAACCATCTCTTTGGCTGTGTGCCCCCATTCGATCGGCTATATTGAGAGTTATAACTGGAGCTGGGGGTGGTGAGGCATGCCCAGAAAAGCCACCAGTGAGATCTCCACACTTTGTAAGGCTGAGGAACGCCCAGTGAGAATCCAGACGGCAGGAGGCTGTGGGCATGACCGGCCCAGGGAGCCGCGGCACTTGACAGATCACATTGTTAGACCGTGACTCACTCCCCGCGGCAGTCTAGAAAGCTGAACCTCTCAGCTTGGCTTTCAAAGGAAGGCCGCTTGGACTGCGGGTGGACCCTCTGAGCAATCCTCTGAGGGCCAGGTTGGGCAAGCAGGGCTGGGACTTCTTTATTTGCAGAGCCGGACTGTTGCAGAATCCCACATGTTAAAAGGTCATGTGTTGGGAGCCTGAAGGGAGAAGAAAAGGTGTCTTCTTTGTGCTTTCCAAGAGAGAAAAGGGAGCTGTCTCAGCTCTTGACCCTGCCAGAGATTTGGGTTCTGCTGACCAACTGTGGAGACCCAAACCCCAGTTCTGCTGTTAGTGACAATCAAGCAGACCCCCCCTAAGCGAACAGTCATTATTTTCTTTCCCTATTCAAGGCTGTTCCTTGACTTTGTGGCACTCAGATACCTCTTTCTTCTCATTCCCCTCTCCTCCTACTCTCTCTGGTTTCTCCCCATCTTTCTGTTTCCCGTCCAGCATGCCAGCCCATCAGATCTTTCCCAATATGAGGAAGAAAGCAGGGTGGGGGTGGACTCTTTTCCATCTTACTCTGTGGGCTTTGAGTTCCTTCTTTGTGGAGTGTTCACTGATGTCCAACACATTTGTCTCAGTCCAAAGACTCAGTGGGGCTGCTGAATCTTCACCCTATACAATTCTAGCTCATCACTCTCCTTGCATGCTTAGGCCAGGGCTGGACCGGAATGTTGAGAGGGTGACCTAGAGCCTGCCATCTGATGCAGAAGGCAGAGTTTGGTCTCTGGGAACTCCCAGTCCGGTGGAAACCTAGGCTAAAAAAGTGAAAGATTATTGTACAGAGCAGCGTGTTCTCAATGACAAATCCCACAGAGAGAGATTGGGATCATGGCAAGAGTCCTTCAAAATCTCCTTCTTTAAAGCCCTTATGGGAGCCATCCCATGTCTGTGGTCACGATTTCTAAACAAAGACAAGTGGAGGGTGTCCATTGTCCAGGGAAGTGAATGCTGGGCTGATTTAGGGGAAGCTACTCCTTCGAAACAAGAAAGACCCCCACATCCAGTGGTCTTTCCACCACCCCAAGCCACTTGCATAGTCTTCAGATGACGTGGGGAACAGTGAGAGTAGGCATGGTGGTGAGCGGGCTGCACAGTCATGTGGGAGAGCTGCAAGATGGCAAGACCTGCTCCATCTAAGAAGGATGAGGGAGCGGACCCAGGTTTCTTAAAACAGTATTTTGCCTTCTGTGAGAATAGCCAGGTGTATTTGGGGGAGACAGGAATGCTTCCTGTTGTGTAGGGAGATCAGTCACTTACACAGGTTGGGACACCACCTCATAGCCAAAACGACACCTGTATCATCATGTTTCCCAGCGACACAAGCACTTGGACCAACTCACTACTCACAACCACCCTGGAAGGTGTATCACTGTTACATTACTCCCCACTTTCTAAGTGAGGTTCTGAGAAGTGCAATCACTGGCAGCTGGCTCACTGCACGTTTGGGACCCGAGCCCAGGTCTTCTGATTGTAAGCCTGGTGGTTGTTCCACTGTGCTGCATTGTCATCCCATGAGGCTGGTGTCTAGAGTTAGTATTGATGCTGAGGTCCCCACTGTAGGCCCCTATTCTTGACCCAAGCAACCATCCTGTTCCGTGTTTTGGGAGAGGTTGGAAAGGCGCATGCTCAGGGCACGGAGACCCCTGGCCTTTTCCCCAGGCGCATCAAGCAGCGCTTAGGCCCCTTTTTACACCCGCCTCCTTCCCTGCCCACACCCTTCTAGCCCCAGCTGACTTGGAAACAGGGAGAAGGAGGCGAGGCCAAAAGGCTTGTATTTTCCAACAATGAAGAAATGGCTGAAATCCCAGCTTCTCCCCAGAAGACAGAGGCAGCTCTGGATTTCCTGTTGCTCCCAACACGGGCCAGATAATTGGAGACAGATTTTTGGGCTTGGGTTGGGAGGTGAAGCTTGAAGTACAGTCATCGGGCCTCCTGTGCGTGCTGCTTTCTTTGTTAGTCCTGAATGTGTGTGCGTGCGTGTGGGCGTGCGTGTGGGCGTGCGTGTGCGTGTATGTGTGTGTGCGCGCATGCATGTGTGCGTGTGTGCATGTGCGTGTACGTGTGTGTGTGCGCGTGTGTGTGCGTGTGTGTGTGTAGACACTTGCGTTTTGAGACAGTGTGTGCGTATATTAAGTATGCACGTGTGTGTTTATGTGGCACCCTCGTGTTCCTGGTACTCCTTTGTTAGGGCAGGACTCTGCGTGTGTGTATGTGTGAGGAAGTGTGTCAGCACGTGTCTGGGGCTCTGGGAGCGGCTCCCTTGTTTTGTTTTTTTGTTTTGTTCCTTTGTGAGAGTCAGTCCAGCTAGGGAGACCTCACTAGGTCTTTCAGGATCTTATTACTTAAGATTTGGTGATGAAATGTAAAACAATAATTAAGATTAAAAAAAAGAAGGAGGAGAAGAAGGAAGGCAGATGTGCTTCAGGGAGAGGATATGAGAGATAGAAACAGCCAGAGCAGAGTTAGAGCCCCCTTAGAGTTAGAGGGGGCTCTAACAACAGCCAGAGCAGAGGGTCTCCCCACCTCTGTGATGGAGAAAGACATCACACACCTCCAGAGTGATTCAGCTTTCTGCACACATCCAAGGGTGGGCAGGGGAGGGAGCTGCTATTGCCTTCCTGCCTGAAGGTCACCCTAGAAGGAACAAATCTGTCCCTTCCTCCTAAGCCCCTCTGTGCACATTCACAAATGGAGGGTCTTCTCGCTACAAATGAGATACAAACCAAGTAGGAAGTAACCTAAATCATAACAACACTTACAGGGACCCATTGTACACCTGCTGCATGTTTGATGCTGGGCACTTTACATACAATTTGTATCAACACATGTATGTATGTATGCATGTACATGTGTATGTATGTAAAACCATTTATGAGCTGGATATTACTTTTTTTGCAGAGGACACGGAGGCTCACAATAAAGCAAGGACTTGAATCTGCCATGATTCCTTCATTTGTTCATGTAACAAACAGGTACGGAATGCCTAGCTCCATCCGGCCCTGCGCTAGATAACACGGGTGACACGGAGATGAACAGGACAGTTCCTGCCATCTCAGAGACTACCCTCTAGGGAGGGGAATTGGCAATGCTCCAAAGTCTGAACTTCTTACACTCAGTGGCAGAGCAAGATGGCCAGTATGGAGCCAAAGACTTCGCAGACCGGGGCAAGATTTATTCCCAGAATGAGTTGTTCCTTATAAAGACATTTGAAATAAGAATGGGCTGGAAGAGAAGACATAGTAGAAGTGTGGAGGGCAGTGGATGTGTGTGCTCTAGGGGCTTGAGAGGGAGAGAGGCAGGGAGGACACAACCTGACTGCCCCCTGCCCTGCGTCTGCTCCATAACCCATCCACTGGGGGACCATGGTGTCCTCAGATGGCACAGTCCCTGTGACAGGAGGAAGGAGGGAGCTGGGGAGATGCACACACCCTTGCCTCTCTGGACAGGCGTCTGTGGCCCCAGCGGGACTGGTTGAGGGGTAGGGAAGAGAGAGTCCCTTACTACTAGCTCCTGGCTGCCTGACTCAATTCCCCAGTGCAGCCGCCTAAGCGCTGCCGCCAGCATTCTCTGGCCTAAATCGCTTCCAGTTTGTTTAGTCAAAACCCTTGGCCCTGACATCAAAGCCCCTTTGGAGTTTCTGGGGGTGGTTGTTCTTATATGGTGTTTATTTCAGAGACGGTTCTGCTGTCACCGGCTGTGTGGGGTGGGGCAGGAGGAGCTGCTGGGGCCCTTGGGTTTCTGAGACATCAAGTTGGCCTAGGAGAAAGGTGACGGGACAGTTTCCAAGACAGTGGCCCACAGGACATTATCTCCCCCATGCTTGCCTCTACCTGGTATATATGGCACAAAAAGGGGAGTTGACTTCTCCCCTGCCCAGGGCCCCACTGAGGAGGCTCCATTTCTTGTAAATGTATGCCAGACATTTTAGTTTGGGTTTCCAGGGGTCAAGCCTTCACCACAAGCTCCCCCCAGCCCTATACCAGCCTTCACCTTTGAGCCTGTGGGCTCCAAGCAAACAGCTCTCCACTCTCCAGCTCTTCATCTTCGCCCCTCTATGCCCAGCCTGGACCCCTCCCAGGTCCTTCTATAACCCCATGCCCCTTCTTCAGGAGAGACTTTCCTCCTTTTTAAAAACCTGATTGGCTGAATGCATACTCAGCTATTTTAACTTACATTTGGCTCCATTTGGGTCTGGAACTGTACCTTTCTTCTGAAATCCTGCAGGTTTTAGCTGGTCCCCTTCTTCCTGTGGCAGGTTCCCCAGTACCTAGCATGGTGTGTGAACATGGAGAAGAAGGGACACTCTATTCCAGTGAGGTCAATGCAGGAGCTGCTTTTATGGAGGCTGATAACAAGGATGCAGAGCTGGTGGCCTGAGTGAAGGCAGAGCTCCTAGGAGTCACCCCAGGGGGAAAAAATCAGCCCTGGGTGATGAGGAAGCCAACTCCAGGCCATTAGCTAGAGTAGGAACCAAGGAAGAAAAGAGACACAGGGAAAGGGAAGACAGAGGGAGAGGGAGAGGGAGAGGGACAAAGAGAAAGGGTAGGCAATAGGGCCAGGTCTTTGGTAACCAGTTGCTGAACACAATAGGTTCCAACCAAGCTCTACAAGGACAGAGTCCTCTCTGGGCCCACTCCCTCCTTTCCTAAGGCATCCCTAGGAACCAGAGGGGTCTCCAGACCCTCCTCAGCCTTTCTCCTCTCCTTCTACCACCTCATCTTCCTCTGTTATTCTCTCCTATCATCTTCCTGGTCTATGCCCTTTCTGCCTTAACTTCCCATATGCTCTCTCCATGTTCCCAGACAAAGGGAACTAGAGGGCATCGAATGGCCACCTTTGAGCTTCCCCAATTGGATGTTACTTTACAGTTGCTTCCTGAACAAGGGAGCCCAGCTGGGAGAGAGGGAGGTAAGACTAGGAGGGGACTTAACTGTCATCCCTGACATGGGACAATGAGAAAGGCTCTGAGTCTGAATCTCCTGCACTTCTGCACACACTTGGAGCCAAGAGCTAGGTCTTTACCTGGGGCCCCAGTCTAGGAACTCAGCCAGGCATAGGTGAGGCCCCTGTTCTGTGGACTCTCCCACAGGGAACCTAAGTGGGGGATCCCCCAAGATGTGCTAATTCAGAATGCCTAAACACAGGCTCCCCATCCTCAAACCAGTGTCTTCAATGCCCTAAGCAGCTGGTGTCCTGATTAGGGTGGGGGTGGGGGGATGCAGTTTTGAGTCACTCTCTCCCAGGGTGGGCCCTCGGCTAAGTCACAGAGCAGGTTCCTCCCTCTCTACCCCAATCCCCTCCCCCAATGCCTACCCCACCTTAGCAGACTGCTTATTAGTTAGCAATGTTAATGTGGCTGTAGCTAGTGATTAAAATCATTGGTTGGATGAGAGTTAGTGATCAACATCTCTGGCATAGCTGCTAATCCCTTGGAAATATGTTTTTAATAAGCATAGGAGAGGAGGTCAGGGTGGGTGGTCCTGGGAGCTGGGATCCAGTGTCTCCTGTTCCCCCAGCTCTTAGTTCCCGTGGTTACTCCAAGGCGGGCACGGTGGCGTATGTTGGGGCATGGGGAACCACTTGGGAAGACTGGCCAACTCACAGCAGATGGAGGTGATGCCTGGTGCACAGCTGCCTCTGCTAATGGGGCAGGGACAGGGCTGTGCCAAGGGTGTGGCTGGTGTGGCTACATGAAGTGCCCAGGGTCAAGAGGTTTGAGCCATGTGGAAGGATCAATTCTGAGCCCTGTATTATTCACTCCTCTGCGAAATGCCCAGGGAGGAACCAAAGCAGCCCAGTTTCAGGTCTCCTCAGTCTCTCCTAGTCAGAAAAGTCTCAAGTCAGAAGGGCTCTGTTTCCACTTCCTTCGTGTTCTCGAGCTTCCTGATCCTTCCATTCAATCGTTTAATTTCTGTAATGCCTTTAATAATACATAATTATAATGGTTATATTAACAATGTAATAGCAGGCACATACTAAATGTAAGCTATACATTAATATATTATGTGTAACAATGTAATTATTATGGTTAACTTTCTATTCACTATTTTGTCAGGCCCTTTATATATATATTACCTCTTATGTTCATAACACCCTGCCAAGCAGGCCTTATTATCCTGTTTTCTATATGAGAAATCTGAGACTCAGATTTCTCAGACTCAACTTGCTCAGGATCATATAGCTAATAAGGGGCAGGGCCAACGTCAACCCTAGGTCTCTGGCTAATTTCAAATCCATTCTTTTCCAAACCTAATGCTGTAGGGAACTTAAAGTATAAAATAACACATCCTCAGCGCTATTTAAACTCTTGATAATCCAGCTCCTGGACACGGTGTGTGTGCGCATACACACGCACAAAGTTAGATGACAGCACTAAATAGCTTTTGGAGGGCTGACCTCAAGCAGTGTAGGTGAGGGCCCAGGAGTGGTACTGGCAGTAAATGTCACAGTTTGGAGGAGGGGGAGGCCACCGAGGGCAGGAGGGAACACTGAAGACTTTATGCAGGGAAAAGAGGGACTGAAAGGGTAGGTAGGAGTCGGTGATGGGAAGAGCAGAAACAAAGGTACACCGGTGGGAATTCAATGGCAGTGAGTGGATCCGACTGGCCTACTGCCTCCCGATGACTGCTGTCCCCCAACCCCGACTCACCATCCCTGCCCTTTGTGGGGCTTGGGGCAAGAGTACAAATAAAAGGCCACAAACAAAGCTTTAAATATTGAATAGTTACACATCAAGGAAACAAATGTGAAGTAAGATTTATCCTAGCCTCTCACCTTGACAAATCTACTTTCATAGTGATTTTGGAGTTTGCCCTGGGAAACGAGGTGGTGCTGCCCCCTCCTCTCCCCTACCCACCTTCTCTTGTGGCCAGCAGTTCCTTTCTGCTCTGCTCCTATGAGGCCAGCTCCCCAGTGCATGTGTGCAACCTCACCCACCCCCAAAGACAGTCCCTTGACCACCCCTCAGCCCTGAGGGTATGCACACTTGCACTTGGCCTGCCCTTAGGAGACTAGATGAGGAGAGAGCTCCACAGTCCTGGGAAACAGAGTGGGGTCACTTTGATAGGAAATTCTGGGGATCAGTGAGGCCCTCAGCTCATGTGTAAAATGTAAGGGACACCAAAAACAAAACCAAACACATACACACACACACACACACACACACACACACACACAGAGTAATAAAGAAAAATGATATTTTAATGCAATATTTTAAAAATCAAAATTAATGCAAAAGATCCATAATAAGCAAAATATCAAAATTTTAAATAAAGACAGGGTCAGTATTACTGACTTCTTTCAGATTCCAATATGGTTGTAGTCCATGCTGAGCCAGGAATGCAGAGCACAGTATTAGAAGGGAGAGCGGAGGGGGTTATGCAGGCTCTGGGTGTGCACATGCCATGGACCCTTGGCTCTGTGTGAGGAGGAGCAACTGGGGACCCAGAACAGGGAACCCTTGCCTAGAGCCTGAGGGTGATACATACTGAGCTCCAGGAAGGCATCCTTGGCATCTAGCAGAGGATCTGGCATTCAGTAGGCCTTCAGTAAATAACCTTTTGAATAAGCAAATGAATAGCACTAACCTTTCCAAAACCATCACAGTCCTATTCATTGCAAGGTTAGTGAGACAGTGACTCCGGGTGCAGCTCCAGCATCCCTGTTACCATGTTAAGGAGACAGAGCTCGAATCCTGAACAGTTCTGGGGAGGAGGCAAGGTCATGTTAAAGAGAATGTGAGCTCCAGGAGGAGGTAGATCCTGGAGAGATGGCAGCCAGGGGTCTCAGAGGCTCCGCTGGACAGGGGTTTGGAAGGGGTGCGGGGGGCTTTTAGTAGGAGATGAGAGGGGAGGGAAGAGCCGGCTCCACGAGGGCCAAGGGGCGGGCTAGGGAATGAGCAGCAGTGAGACGCAGGCAAGGGAACTGTGGAGCCTGCCAGGAAGAGCATAGCGTCTGGAAGGAGTGACAGGGGCGTGTGTTTCTGCAGAGTGAACAGGGGCCTGGAGAAGGGGGCTCAAAGCCTCTGAGTGGGGATCCCAGAAGCCAAGAACAGGTCAGTTCCTCCAGAAAGGTTCTGGGCAGCCCCCTCTCCACCGACTCGGGTTACACACTGGTGTTTCCTCTTTCAAGCCCTGAGCCCTCGCCGATTGCCCAGCCTCCTCCCTATCCTCCCTCCCTCTTGCCCCACCTTCCCTAGGGAGGGACAAACACACTTGATGTATGAAGTGTTTCCACCTCGACGCTTGGGAGTCCCACAAAGGCTTCAGTGTGTGGCGGCCCCTCCTCCCCTTCCACCCCGCCCCTCCCCTTCCTCCTTGTGTCTGGGAGTCTGGGAAGGCCGCCCTTTCCGGGGGTGTCGGAGAGAAGGAGGACTAGCAGAGGGTCGGGAGGTTCCTTGTCCTCTCCAGCCCCGCCCCGCCCCAGAGTGGGTGGGTCAGCGTGGGCGGGTGTTGGGGGTCGGGATGATGACCACTATTTCTTTGGCTTGCCACTAGGACCAGGCTCCAGAGGCTGAAGTGGTGGTTGGAGCGGGGAAATGGGGGGGGGGCAAAGGAGGAGGGTGGGTGGCTCCCACCTTTGCCTCTTTGCCTTCTCTGCCCACCTCACTCCTTGCTGCGGAAGCCCCCTCCCACTGGGCAAGGGAGTGCTGCACGCCCCCATTTGCTCTCTACAGGAACCCAAAGGAGAAAGGAAACTGAGTTTTCAAATGCACTTTATGTGCCAGCCACTGTGGTAGGCCATTTTACAAAAATTATCTCAATTCCTTGCCGGAAAGCTTTTGAGAGGGATATTTTTACAAGCAAGAGAAGTTAGAGGTAGTATGGCACATTGTTCAAGACCATGGACTTGGGCTGCAGACAGACCTCCTACCAAATCACAGTTCTTGACCTCATTAACTGTATGACTGGGGCAAGTTTCTTTACTCCCCAAAGCCTCAGTTTCCCCATCCCTAAAGGAAGGGTATAAGGCTCTTCACAGGCTTGGTAGCAGTATTAAATAAGATACTGTGTATGAAATACCTGGCCAGTGGTATGTAGTAGATGCCGAGTTATTGCACAGTCCCAGGAAAAGGGAGGGGGTAGAGCAGTCCCTGAGCTCTGGACAAGGCTGGCCTCAGAGGGCAGGGACCCTGGGCCCAGGGGAGTGGGCTTGGACCCCGGATAATGAGGGTAGGCAGAGGCAGTACGTGTGCAGGACAGAACGACCTTCTAATTCCCAGGAGCCCTCTATGGAACTACAGATGGGGGCCCTGAGGACACAGACATTCCACCTCCCACCCACAGGCCGGGGGAGGACCCATCTCAAGGGAGTGGTCCTTCTGGCCATGCCTCCTCTGACTCAGGCAGCCCTGCAACTGGCCTTGGGCCACACCAGTCACTCGTACCACTAGTCACGTGTGGATCACTCTAACTCTTCTTGCCGCCGGCAGTGCAGTGAAGAGGGAAAATGGGCACACTGGGGTGTTTGGGATAATGTTTCATGTGTGAACAAAGTGAGGTTGTGTGCTGGGCATGCAAGCACAGGTATGAGACACCCGTGGGGGATAAGCTTTGGGCATATGTGCTTACGTCTTATCTACACGTGCAGGGTGCCTGTGTGCAGACACATTTGTGGTCACACAACTCCCTGACTCACCCTGGAGCCCCTGGGTGCATGTGTGTGCCATGTGCCGGGATACACGCCTGTGTCCACGTGTGTGACTGCATGTCAGACAAACTCCCCGGAGCTGGGGCTCTGCAGGAAGGGTCAGACGGCAGTCTGAGACACTTTTCATGTGCCAGGAAAACCAGGCTCCCCTTTCAGGAAGCCTGCCCAAGGAAAATAAACTCGCCCTGTTCCTGGGGCAGAGGGGCGGGTGCGGGCGATGGGGAAAGAGAGAAGGTGACCAAGCCGCTGCAGGAGGTCACCAGCAAGGCAGTCAAATGGCACCCTTTGACCCCACCCTTTGACCCCAGCCTGATCTCTGGAACTTCTCTTCCTTTCACTTTGTCCTAAGGGTTTTTTTTTTCTCTTTCTCCTCTTCAGATGCCTTTTTTCTCCTTTCCATCTCTCTGCTTTCTTCTCTCCCTTCTCTTTCATCTGCTTTTCTCCCTCTAATTTTCTCTCTGCCTTTCGACTCCTATGGCTCTGGCTGCCTGCCAGTCTCCTCTGCTTCCCTCTCACCTCTACTGCAGGAGCCAAAGCCGCAGTCTTACCTATGAGAACAGGTGGTCAGAAATCCCAATAAGCAGCTGTCAACATATACAGGTTGTCCTTAACTTTTGTCTTTTGGTACCAGACTGGCCGCAAGCCTCTGGATCTTTTATGTATCGATTAGCTAATTGACTGCATCTGTTATCATATGTTTATTAAAAACCTGCTCTGTGCCAGGCCCTGTGGTTGGCTCTACAGCTAAAACAGTGGGCAGTAAGCAGGAGAAACAAATGGGCTCTGCCTCTTGGACATTTCAGATGGATAGAGGAATCAGAAATTAACCAAAGCCACTCACATAATGTAGAATTAAAACAATGTTGAGGACAGCAGAGAGAGGAATACATATATATATTGTGAGGGACTCTAATGGGGAAATTAACATGGTCAGGGGGATGGAAAGGATTCAGTAAGGAGGAGATTAGCCCAGGTTTGAGGGAAAAGTAAGAGTTAACCAGAAAAAAAAAAAAATTAACCAGGCCAAGGAGTAGAGGGGGTGGTGTGAAATGAGACAGATTATTGGCTTGTTGAAGGTAGAGCAGTGGTTCTCAACCTTCCCAGAGCCATGACTCTTTAATACAGTTGCTCATGTTGGGGTGACCCCCATAAAATTATTTTCGTTGCTACTTCATAACTGTAATTTTGCTGTTATGAATCGTAATGTAAATGTCTGATATGTGTTTTCCGATGGTCTTAGGCGACCCCCGTGAAAGGGTCGTTCAACCCCCAAAGGAGTAGTGACCCACAGGTTGAGAACCGCTGAGGTAGAGGGAACAGCATATACAAAGGCCCTGAGGCCAGAGGGAGTGACATCCTTCCATTTGTGTAATTGAAATAAGGCCCCTGTGATGAGGAGAGAAAAGGAGCTCAGATGACACTGGACCAGAGGCCTGGACCAAGCCATGGATGTTCTTGTAGGCTGTGTTGAGGATCATTCATCTTGAAAAAAACACCCATATGCTTTATAAATATGATATATTTTATAATTTTTTTAAGTAAAGAAAGTATAAATTTATTAAGATTTTTAAAGTATTTTATATTTTGTTTTGTTTTTTTTCTGTTTTCACCATAGCAACATGTACTCAGATTTGAAAAACAGTAGACCTGGGAGACAGTGGGAAATTTGCAATCTACAGATGATGCTTGATCCACTTATGAATTCCCAAGGCCCCACAAGTTGAAGGTCATTGCGCTGGGGAAGAGAAGCAAAAAGGGGAATAGAGAATCACTCCACTGTGTTGCCAGGGTATGGGTCAGACAGGAGCCGGGCTGAACCCAGCTTCATACTCTCACTTCTGGGCGGGTTTGACCTTGGCTCTCTGCCATCCAGCCATGTGCTGCCCCTAACAGCTGGGTGGGGTGGCTTGTGCTGGGTTGCAGGGATAGGCAGAGGCTGGGAGAGGGATGAGATAGATAAGCAAGAAAAGGAGAAAGCAGGGGTAACATGCTACCCAAAGTGTGGCCTGTAGACCCAGAGCATCTACATCACCTGGATACCTGTTGAAAACTTCAAGTTCTCAGCCCTTGCCCTTGACCTGCTGAATAAAATCTCTGAAGTGAGGCGGCCTTCATGGCCATACGTTTTAACAAGCTCATCAGGTGCCTCTCAGGCCCTGCTGAAGTTCAGAACCAATGGTATCAAGGGCAAAAGATTGGTGGGAAGTACTCCAGGCTGAAATCAGTGAAAGTAGGTGTTGAGACCTCCACTCATCCATCCATCCAGTCAATCTTTCGCTGGGTATACCCCGTGACCCAAATGTTTTTCCGCATAAGCCGTTCTGATGGAAAGATGCAGAAGTGGAAATAACATGGCTCCTTAGGCCCAACTCCCTCTGTCATCTCTCCCAGTCTGTCTTGTTCTGGGCTGGTGGAGAGTACGCTCCCCCCATCTCAGCTCATGTGTGTTGGGTGGAGGAGGGGAGGTGTCTCAGGAGGGGTGTCAGGCGAGGTCTCCTGGCAGACCCAGCTGTCCTTTCCAATCCGCACCACCCCCACCCCAACCCTGCTCCCTCACAACAAGCACATACAGCAGCTGCAGGAACCACCCAGCCTGGCCCACCTCTAGCCCCAGTGTCCCCCAGCTCAGGGGAAGTGGAGTTCAACCTGTTCTTCCCTGATGGCCCCTCCCAGACCTCCACAAGGGACTCAGACCCACCACAGCCTGAACCCATGACATCCCCTGAACCCTTCACTCCTTCCTCACAAGTCTTCCCTTTTTGAGGGTATTGGGAAAAGCTGCCACAAACCATGTTCTCGCCCCACTGGCCCCAGCCTGAGCCCCAAACCCAGCTGTCAGTTCCTCAGGCCACAGCCCTCCCCCACTGCACACCATCCCACACTGTGGGTGGGATCTCATCGCCACACAGGCCAAGCAGCTGGCTGGACCACCTGCCTCAGGAGAGACCAAATGGAAGGCCTGAGAGGAAGGGCAGGGGTGGGGGAGGCTCTCAGGGAGAGGAAGCAGGGGTGAGAGGGCTGGGGCCAGGAAGTCTAGCCTGTTAGAGCTGGAAGGGATCTTAGGGATCAAGTAGTGCAGTCTGGACATTTTACAACCCTCCTCCAGAGCTGGAGAGAGAGTCTGTGCATGGAAAGTGCCCTCCCCCAACCTGCTGTAACCTATTTCATTACCTGGGGGCTTCCTTCAGTTAACTTTGCATTTCTTCTCCCCATCACTCATTTTACTTTTCCTGATACTCAGTTCATTAGGTCTTCTCATATTCACTCCATGTTTACACTTTTTTGTGTGTCTTAGGAGTGTGTTTGTGTGTATGTGTGTGTGTGTGTCTGTCTGTCTGTCTGTCTGATCCTGTCCTGCTTTCACAGACTGGGGGTTTCCCAAGGACAAAAACTATATCTCTTTCGTTAGACTGGGCGTTTCTAGAGGACAAATGATGTCTCCTTCCATAAGAATAGGAGCTCCCTGAGGGCAGGGCACCAACTCCCTTATTAGACTTGGGGTTCCCTACAAGCAGAAATTGAGCCTCCAGAACTTTGTGGGCCTCCTTCTCACCTCCACAAATCTCTTCAATAGAGACAGCCCTGGTGTTAGTTCCTGAGCCAGGTGGCCTAGGACCTAAGCACAGCGAGGCCCTCAGACAAGGAGTACTCAGTTTAGAGACTATGCCTGAAATGGTTAGTGGCATTTGGAGCCTTTGGGGCCACCACTCTGGGACATGACTTGGGAATTCTCAGACAGCTTTTCCTATTCCTTGCCCATCCCAAGACCCCAAATGTTTCTCACAGTAATTACCAACCTCAGTGTTCTGTGGTTCCTGTCCTTCTGGGAAATTCTCTGAAGGGAGCTCACCCTACCTAAGCTGGAGACCCGGTGGAGTAAGGGAGCCTTGTAGGGGAAGAGGATGAGAGGAGCAGTCTTCCTTCCTTCCCTGGACCAAGGCCTCTGGGAATGGCTGAGGCAGATGACCCCTCTGCAAAGCTCCCCAGGCCCCTGCCCCTCACTGACCTTACCTCTCGCCCCTTGTCACCATCTCCCATGATGAGTTGAGACTCTTGTCCAGCAAAGACATCAAAGCTAACCCTATCTCTAAGAAATTGGTCATAGAGACTCCTCCCTGCTCCCCAGAGAGGGTGCTGGGATTTTTGTCATAGCTCCCAACCTATCACAATCCTAGTAGAGTTCATTCTGGAACCTTTCTGGTATTACTATCAGCCTGAGCATCCAACAGCCCGGGCTGCCAGACAGACATGTGGCAGGGTCTGAGTGAGTGCATTCAGAAGCAGGGGACCTCATCTCTGTCCTAGAGGATCCTGCCACAGCCTCCTCACGCAAGGTGCTGGGCCTTACAGTGTCCAGGGCACCTTCGTAGACGTCATCCTAAGAGCACATATGTAACAGGCTGACCAGCAGTCGCTTCTCCTCCACTCCCCAAAGCACAGTTAGAGCACTTCCACATTTACCCAGTATGTGTGTGTGTGACTAACCCCACCCGTCCCTACACTATTAAGGATAAACTTCTAATGGTCAGGGTCCTTACTTGTTTTTGTGGGCCCAGTAACCAGCAGAGTGTATAGTAGACATTCAAGTTTGTGGGATGGATGGATGGATCCATACACAGACAGACAAAGGAATGTGATCTGTACAACAACGCCTATAAGGTGCATAGGACAGACCCTATCCCAATTTGTGGATAAAAGAAGTAAGGCACAGAGAGGTTAACAAATGTATCCAAGGCCCCACAGCTAGTCAGTAGGGCTGGAACACTATGACAGGCCTCTTTTGGGTGTTAGTGCATTACCCTTAGTACCATATCCTACAGCAGTGCTAGCTTGAAACCAACCCAGGCCCTGAGATTCCCTTCACTCAAGAGCACTGTGTGTGGTTGAGCAGGTTGTACACTGTGCAACTCCAGGAGGTACTCCTCACATTGGAGTTTCTATAAATGGCATCCCCTGGAGTTGTTGCAGGATGTGACCTACGTGGCTTCACACTCCCTTCCCAGCCCTCTTTGTGCATTCATTCAAACCCTTGGGGCAACAGGAACTCATCCCCTCCTCTTCTCCTGCTAGCCAGGGTGCCAGCAGGAGCTCCTGGGAAGAGGCAGGTGAGGATCCCTGAGGAGTACACAGCAAGCCCTCCCAGGCCCACTGTGCACCTCCTGCCTCCCCAGGTAGGAGCACTTTTGTCAAACCTCACCATGTCCCCCATGGGCCCCTTACATATGCCCACACTTCACCTCCCTACACACTGCCCCCACACACATGTGCACCATGCAAGCGAGGTGCAGGGCCCCAGATCTCCAAGCTCCTGTCTGAGTCTCAACCAAGCAGGCAGCTGAGGGCTGGGGGCTGGCCTCCCTCCCGTAGTGGACCCCGTCCCCCTCCACTCGTGTGCAGGGCCCTGGCCCCTCCCGGGGAACAAGGCTGGGATTAATAAGCGCCCGGCTCCCTCCCCTAATGGGCTCCAGCTGCACAAACATTCCCAGAATTCAGAGCCAGCTCTGTCTGGGGCGGCCCAGGCCTCAGCCCCAGCATTCCTGGCCCCCACCCTCCCCCAAGCCTGGGACAGCTGCTCCGGAACTCTGGCAACTGGCTGGGGATCGAATCCCAATTCAGCTTTTCCAGAGGTGGGGGACATTGGAATGGCTGGGGCTGGGGGTGGGGTGGGGAGAAGAGAAGGGAAGAGGTGAGCAAACTCTGAAGGGACATCTGAGTTCCTGGCCTGCCTGCCCCTCCCCCTCCTGCTCTGCCTCCTACCCCTCCCCCAACAGTGCTCACACTCTTAGCAGTAGGTACCAGGGGCCCAGCTCAGTCTTACCTAATTTGTCTCACCAGGCAGTGCCCTTGGCTAGCAATGCCCAGGAGGAGGTGACAGGATAGAGCTGGGAGGAAAGATAAACATCTCCCCTTGTGTTTTAAGAGATCCAGCTGTGTCTCAGATGGAATCTATGGCCTGACAGGAGCTTCATTCAAACAGATTCTTATCAAGAAGCCTGCGAGGGGTGGCAAAGGGAGCAGGAAGAAGGAAGGAAGGGTTCTCATCCTCCTGTTATCCACGCAGGGAGGGACATTTAGGCAGGAATCCTAAGTGGACAAAGATGTGCTGTGTTGATGACAGGCAGCTTTGAACCCGTCTTCTCTTTCCCACCTCTGGATCCAGGGCCAGAAGGGATCGTTCATCTGTCCTTGCCCAGTTGCCACTAGTTAGGCTAGTTTGTGGGACACCAAGGGCTGAGGCCAGGTGAGGAGTCCTGTGGTTTGTGTTTGTGCCAAGGTCTATCAGAGTGGAGAGCATAGGTGACCCTGACCGACATGTGACTGTGTGCGTGTGTCTCGGTGCCAACGCATAAGCAGCTGCGTCAAGCAGCACTGCTTGATGGTCTTTGGAGGTGGCTGAGTGTGTGCGTGCACACACGTCAGCCTCTGGTGTTCAGAAATGCCGAGAGTCCCACCCTCACTCAGAGAGGCTGCCTGCTAGAGAGAAGCTAAGAAGAGAACCAATGATAAATAGGAAAGGGAGGTCAGTGAGGGTGGGCCCTGCAGGAGGCTGGGTAGGGCACTGACTCGGATTCCGGCCTCAGCTCTGCGAAGAACCACCTGGGAACTTCAGACAAGTGACTTCCCTGGCCTGAGCCTTGGTTTCCTTAACTTGAATACGAGAAGGTTGGACTAGTCTCCCTTGAGTCCCTTCTTAGATTCCACTGTGGCTAGAGCTGGGTTTGGGGGCACAGGGGAGAAATGGGTTCTGGGCAGGCCACGAAGAGCAGTCAGCAGCAACTGAGTGGAGGGTCCCCAGATCTCCTGGCTCTAGAGGGGCAATTCTATTTTTTTTTTTTTTTTTTTTTTTTTTTTTGCTTTTTGGTATGTGGGTAGCTCCCTGACTGGGAATCGAACCCAGGCCGCAGTGCTGACAGCACCAGCGTTGAAGCCTTAAGCCACTACACCATCAGGGAACTCCCCTAGAGGGGCAATTCTGAGGGATTGGGATGGTCCCTGCCCTGGGGAACCCTAGTCTGTAGGGAGGCCTAGTACACTAGACATGGAGGCAGTAACAGCAGATTCTCCCCGACTAGCTGAGCTCTTGGTGGCAGTCCTATGTTAGGTGGCAAGAGGATCATTGAGACAGTGAGCAGGGGATCAGTCATCCCCTTTCCTTCATGTACATGTAGCAAAGACACACCCCCTCCTCAGGTGTGTGCTGGGAAATACAGACAGACCTCTGGTGCCTTTGTCCCCATCAATCCCCTACCCATGTCACATCACCTGCCATTTCTCCATGGAGGCCCAGAGGGCATGGCTCTCTAATGATGTCTGAGTCCTTTAACTCATCATTACCATACATCTCCACCCTACACTCCAATCCAGCTATGAGATCAGCTCCTGAATTGCATACATGGAGAAACTGAAGCGTTTTGGTTGGGGATAGGAAATCAGGAATTGGACCCCATTTAGGACTCTCTCAAAGTGAGCCTCATTAGCCATTCATCTGGCACTTAATGAGCAGCTATTTATCTTTGGCCCTGCATGAGAAACTGAGGAATTCAAAGAAATAACATTTTCCCCAAGGATATGATGTCAGAAAAAACAATTTTTTTTAACTCCTTTGCTAAAACTAAAGGTGGAATTGGAACCAACCCTAGGCTGACCCAAGGAAACAGTAACCCACCTGCAATTGGTTTTCAGAGCTATTCATGTGGGCACTGGAGAAACAATAGACCAGGACACCTGAACCTTCTAGACAGAAGAAGCTCCACTTGAGAAAACTACAGGTGTTTAGCAGAGATACTGGAATTTTACAAATGAAACAAAAGGAAAGCAGTAGCCCATGGTATGGAACTCTAAGGTAGAGATGGGCAAGAAACTGAACTCGTAGCCTCTCTCCCCAACCCTTCCCTACCTCTTTCGGTTGTCTATTAAGAATCCACACTAAACAGAGTGGCTCACAGGTCTGCAATGTGGGCAGGGTTTGGTGTGGACAGCTTGCCTCAACTCCCTGTGGTGTTGGCTAAAGCCTGGGCAGCTCCACCGGTCCTAGAACATCCAAGACACTTTACTGATATGTCTGGCGCCTCTGCTGGCATGGCTGCAAGAGCTGGGGGCTGGCTAGGCCTCTCTCTTTCCCTCCAGAGTCTCTCATCCTCCCTCTCTTTCTATGTAGCCTCTCTCTCTCCTCCAGCGTGGTTGGACTTCTTTACATGGTGGCCGGCTTTCAAGAGAGCACAAGTGGAAGCTGTGTCAGTTCTCTTAAGACCCAGACCTGAACTGTCAGGGCATCAACTTCGTTGCATCTGTTAGTGCCACGCAGATTCAAGAATGAAAAACAGATGAAAGCACAGGGAAGGCATTGCTAGTGGCCAGTTTGCAGACCATCCACCACATTTCCCTAACTGTGCTCCCCTTTGATTCCCCCTTGACTCACCCAAGGGCATGATCCTCCCTAGGATGTCATCCTTAACCCCTTTCTCTTTCATACCCCATGTCTAATCAGTGCCCAAGTTCTGCTGTTTCTATTTTCTCGATGTCTCAAATCGTTTCCATGGTTGCTACCATTCTTCCTTACCTGGAATGCTCAATGGTTTCCTAAAAGGTCTCCTGTTTCCACTCTTACTTCATTACCATGTTGCTTTCCACACTGCAGCCAGAGGGATCATTCTAAAAGCCACCTTTGTGCGGAGCTGCTGGGTGGGGACAGGAGGGCCATGAAAACTGTGTTTCATTGTGCCCTTCTGTAACATGTGTGTATCTTCCCCAAAACAAAATGTCTCTTAAAAATTGACTCAAAATCAAATTTAACAATAAATAAAATAAACCAAATCCTCCTTGTGCTACTCTTCTACTGAAAACCCCTCCACGATGGCCCATGGCTCCTAGGATAAAGTTTGGGCAACGTAATGGAGCTTTGTCCTATGCGGTCTTTCCTGCAGGGCCCTGAGGCCTCATCTCCTCCTACTTTGCATGCCATGCTCCAGCCAAACGGAACTTCTTTGAATTTCTTGCAGTTCCTTGAAAGCACCATTTTCTCTCTCGCCTTGCAGTTTTTGCACAGGCGATTGCTCACAACACTCGATTCTTAAGGTTGCACCTTAGATGTTTCCTTCGGGAAGCCTTTCGTGGTCCATAAAGTTAGGTTTTGACGCCTTTTCTATGAAGTCTCGTAGCACCCTGGACTTGACTAGCGCTGTGCTCATCACGCTGTATCATAATTACCTGCTGCTTCCCCTTGGCCCTCCCTCCAGAGCACACATTTTCAGTAGCACAGGAACCAAGCCTGCTTTGTTCACGGTTGTTTTCCCGAGCATCTGTACCTGTTGGAGGAAAGAAAGGGAGTCAGGGAGGAAAAAAGAAAAGGAGGAAAGTAGACGAGAAGGAAGATTAGCTGATTTAAAAGCTGCAACAGGGGGTTCCCTGGTGGTGTAGTGGCTAAGGCTTCTGTACAGGATGTGGCCAGGATTCAACTGTGTGGATGGATCTCATAGACATTAGATGCAAAAGAGGACATATTATATTATTTCATTTCTAGAAGTTCTAGAACACGCAAAATTCATCGATAGTAATAGGAGTTAAAATAGTGGTTACTTCCAGGGCAGTATTCACTGGGAGGTGGCAGGAAGAAAATGTCCTGTATCTTGATTTCAGTAGTGTTTACATGAGGGTAGACACATATAAAAATCCATTAATCTGTACTGAAAATTAAAGTGCACTTAATGCAGTGTACTCTGTTGTACTTCAATAAAAAAGTAGAAAGGAAGGGGAGGGAAGGAAGGAAAGAAGGAAGGAAGGAATGATGTGGTCAGAAATTCAGGTACACTGCCCAGTTGGTAACAGTGGTAAATCAGTGATAATCTGAGGTACAGAACTGGGATCTGAGCAGAACATTGTGTGTGTGTGTGTGTGTGTGTGTGTGTGTGTGTGTGTACACAGGTGTGCATGCAAGTAAGTGAGGAAGCTAGTAGGAAAGTAATGGAAAAAATGGACCTATACATTCTCCACATATCTACCTGTCCCCTCCCCAAAGCCTCCACTTGTTTCCCATAACTACAGCATAACGCCTGGCTCCCCTGATCTGACGAGGAGAAAGAATTAAAACTTTCCACTATCTGCCTTCTGCCCACCTACCCTTCTAGACTTACCTCCTTTGCCTTGTGTCCTCTCTCTGCAAATCCACCATACTTTGCTGCTTCCATGCACTCCTTTGCCTGCCTAGGTGTACCACTGACAGGTCCATTACCACTGCTATTTGCTTATGCGACTTCTATTTACTCTCATGGGGTCCATTGCTCCTCCATCTTTTCATGGCACTTTGCTAGTAACAAATAGCATGTACCTTGACCTCTTGTAGATAACAGCTATTTATTTGTGTCTGTTTCTCTCCCTGTCTAGAATGTAGGCCCTCCAGAAGGTGGGCACAAAGTTAGTGCTCAAACCCATAGCTTAAGCTCCCAATTCTTATCTGACATTTCTAACTGCCTCCTGGACATCTCCTCCTCAAAGCAAATGTGTTCAAAACTGAGCTCATTACCCACTTGTGGCAGAGACAATCATTCTAATGTTCCTCTACATTTTCCAACCCTATGTAGTCAGGAGAGACCACAAGACTGACTCTGGACAATAAAATGTGAGTAGAAATGATGAGCATCATTGCTGCTTGGGGTAGTAAAAAGTCCATATACAATTCTCTAGTATTTCTCTCTTCTCTTTCTATGTAACTGAGGAGGTGACTGAGGTAGCCATGTGTTCTAAATGGTGCAGCTACAAGATGGTGGAGCCTCTGTCACCTTGGATCCCTGGGTGCCTGCATGGAGTAGAGATCCCTGTTGACCACATGGGACCTATGTGGGAAAACAAAACAAACCTTTGTTTAATTGAGCCAATGAGATTTTGAGGTTATCTGCTACTGCAGTATAATTTACATGACCCTGACTAATAGATTCTCCACTCCCAAATCTAAATGTTATTTTTATTCCTTCCACTGGCAAATGGCTTATCACCCACCCAATCATCCCACTAGGAAGTACCTCAAACTCCTTCCTCCTTTCCTTCTTTCTGATTTTACAGACACTGCTTGGTCCAGGCCTTATTACCCTTCCTTGGATCAGGATCAGCACCCTACACAACCTCTCTGGCACAGCCTCCTCTCTCCAGCCATTCCCATACTGCCCTCAGAGTTCTCTTCTTAAAACACCAATCTCACCATACACTCATTGGCTTAAAACCTCCACCTCCTCCTCATTTTCTGTAGGATAAAAGCCAAAACCCTGAGACTGACACCAAGCACCTTGTCTGCATGGTCAACCTACCTTGACAACCTCCTTTGCAATCTAGTCCTCTAAGATCCAGCCACATGGGATGACCTACAAGTCCCCAAACATACTAGGCTTTCTTGGCTTCTTAGCCTATGGACATGCAGCTCTTATTACCTGGAATGCCCATCCTCCCATTGTCTGCTTGGCAAACGTCTACTGATTCTTCAAAATCCAAATTGATTGTCCTTTCTTTGAAGCTTTATTCATATCTCCAGGTAGAATTATTATTTTTTCCCTTTTTTGTGTTGCCCAGGCACCTTGAACCTTTTTCCATTAGCATTTTTCACTAACATTTTAATAATCATTTACAAGTTTGCCTCTCCCACTACAATGGAAGCTTCTCAGTGGCAGAAATGGTATCATTCATCTTTGCACCCCTAGGAGAAAAGCAGGTAAAAGCATGCTGAAAGAACGAGTAAATGAATGGATAAATGGATGGAGGAAAGAATCCTCTTATTGTATACATTGTTTGTACCCCAAAATTTCCTTCATATGCACTATATTAGTTATCTGTTGCTATGTAAAGAAGGACCCTAAAACTTAGTCGTTTTAAACAACAAACATTTATTATCTTACAGTTTCTGTGGTCATGAGGCTGGGCACAACTTTGGTGGGTACCTTTGGCCCAACACTTCTCATGAGGTTGTAGTTAAGCTGCCGGCTGGGGTTGGGGTCCCATGCAAAGATTTGACTAGAATAGGGTGGGGGAAGGGAGTCTGCTTCCAATCTTACTCACATGGTGTTGGCAGGCCTCAGTCCCTCACCACACAGGAAGGAGATTACACAAGGACATGAACACCAGGAAGCAGGGATCACTGGGTGCCAACTTAGAAGCTGCCGACCACATGTCGTCATATAGTTTTTCCACTTTAAATGACATAAGGAAAGAATGGAAAAGAAGAGGACAAGAGAAATTCCCGGTGTGGGACTTTGAGCCAGGTTAATGCCTTTTAAAGCAAAAGTCCTGGGATGGTATCAACAGAAATTTTACCTAGCTCTGATGAAAATGTGTGCGTGTGTGTGTGTATGCACGTATACATCAGAAGTCCTGAAAAGGAGTCATTTTTGCATATCTATGGTGAATGGCAGAGATTGCAACCAAGATTTTTGGCACAGTGACCCTGGAGGCAGGTATGGTGGTCTAGAGGAAAGGGGTGTTGAGATAGAAGAATGTTCCATTCTGTTTTTCCCCTAGACTGAGAGTCAGCAAACTTGGGATCTGGTCCCAATACACTGTGGGGTCCTGAGGTTATTCATTTTAATCCTCCTGGTTCTCTATTTCTTCATCTGTAAAATAAAAGAATTCAGTCCTGTGATCTTTAAAATCCTTTAAATCTCTATCATTCTACATTTTAAGGTAAGGGTTAGGAGCATGGACTCTGGTGTCAGACTTCCTGGGTTCAAGTTCAAGTGATCACAGTTATAAGCTGTTACCTTGAAAGAATTATTTAACTGTTGTAGCTTCTGTATCCTCTTCCTAGGAATAAATGAGTTAATATGTGTCAAAAACTTAGAACAGCACCAGACATGTAGTAAGTACTTAATAAACTTAATTATTATTAATTCCATTTGTTTCAGTTGTCTATTGCTGCATAAC
>PVJL010000554.1:290703-389252 GCA_004026885.1 Lyroderma lyra | reverse complement strand
AAAGAAAGAAAGAAAAGAAAAGAAAAACAAAGTCATACTGAAATTCTTTCAATTCCTCAAAATACCGTGCCCCTCCTCCCCCAGAAGTTCCCTCTACCTGGAATGTTCTTGCCCCCTTTTCCTACACCGCCTCCTAAAATTTCTTTTAGGTTGGCTACTGATCCTTTAGATTTCAGCCGGAAATCACCTCCACTTAGAAGTCTTCCCTGACCCCCGTCTGCCCTACCTGCAGACTCTGGGAGATGCTTCTGCTTTGTACAGTGCAGCCCCTCAGACGTGCCCTTCCACAGTGTCGTGGTGGCTGTAACTGTTTCCTTGGTTGTCTGTCTTCCCTGATGGACAACGCAGACATAAACTCAGGCGGGTTATTGTCCCCATGTTGCAGCTGTGGGATTTGAGGCACTTTGCAGAGGAATACCCCAGTTCCTCATCTGTCACATCAGAGGAACAACAGTACTTACCCGAGAAGGTCATTGTGAGGACAAAATGAGTTCATACAGAGAAGGGGTGCCTAGAACAGTGACCCCTCACTAGGTGAGCTCATGCCTGTCTCCTGACTTCCCTTTCATAGTGTCAGCACTCAGTCGTGCTGTTCTTCCCATTGCTTGAGGCAAGACCGCGGAGGTCCCCTTAACGCCTCTCCCTACACCCATTCAATCCAGTAGCAAATCCTGCCTGTCAGCTCTGCTCTCCAACGAAAACATTCAGCCTCTTCTCACCACTTCCTCTGTGACCACCCTCCCTCTCACCCGCATGGTTGTGAAAACCTCACTTGTCTTCCTGCTTCTACCCTCGTTCCCCTCAGTGAGTTCTCCATGGAGATCCCATTGAACCTTGAGTCAGAGCGGGTCATTTCTCTGCTCAGATCCTTTCCGTGGCTCCTGTCTCACTCAGCGTGAAAGCCAAAAGCCCTCCGGCGCCTACGAGCCTCACGACCTGCCTCTTGCTCCTTCTCTGACTGCATCTACCACTCGCCCTGTGATCATTTCACTGGAGCCACACAGGACTCCTTGCTGGTTCTGGAACATGACGTACCACTCGTCTGTGTCAGAACCTCTGTGCTTGCTGTGCTCCCCCCAGAGAGCATCGCTGCCCCCTCTCTCCTCTCTCCTCTCTGCCCAAACCAGTAAGACCTCCTGGGTTACTCTCCCTATAAAAGTCTCCCTTCCTCTCTGTACCCCCCCCCTCAAACTTTCCAACTCCTTACCCTGCTTTATTTGTTTTCATAAGTAACAATCACCGTATGGGCTATACGAGGGGGACACCCCAAAACCTGGAATTATCTGTCTGAGGGCGGGCCCCTTGTACTGCAGTCGCCCCCAGCTCGGTGAGTGTTCTGGGAGCCCACCTGCATTGTGCACCAGCTGGCGGTGTTGGGAGAGGCTGCATTCTGCTTCCGTGAATTTTTTGGAGACCTTGTCAATGCGTTTGCCCATTTCATGATGGGTGATTTACAGAAACAATGTGCAACATGAGACATAACCGCCCACCCCACGCTGAGCGCTCAGCAGTTTTTTGACCAAAAAAATGGCATAACCCCCATGCCCCACCCTCCCTAGTCACCTGATCTCGCCCAAGTGACTTTTTTTGTTTCTCTGGATGTAAAACTTCATCAAAGAGAAATGTTTTGCTGATGTAGAAGAGGTGAAACAAAATAAGTGGCAGAAGCACTCAAAAGCATCAAAATTGACGAGTTCAGAAACTGTTTCGAGAAGTGGAAAAAGCGTCTCGACAGGTGTATCGCATCAGACAGAGATAACAGGTAACCCCCATATAACACGGCTATCAGGTTTTTTAAAAATGGCGTGTTATGCGAGTCTGTGTTATATGAAACAAAGAACTAGTACAAAAAAGGGGGTTAGGTTCCAAATATTAAAAAAAACATACTATTGTATTTTTATAAGTAAGAGAAATATCTTTATTAAAGCACTTTTCACCTATGCATAATGTTGTAAAAAGAAAAACACAAAGTTTTAAAATGTACTTAATACTCCATGATCAAAATGGATTTAAAATTCTAATAAACTTTAAAATTCTGCAGGCAAATCTGATATGACGTCCACGCTCGAATGAAAAATTTCAAATGAGATTATCTTTTGCTCTCAAAAGCTCTTATTATGCACCGTGTTGGGCAGGGATCACTCTAATTCCCAAGCTGTGTTAGAGTGAAGCCATACTAGGATGCCGTGCTGTACGAGGCTTTCACCAAAACCCTGTGTTAGAGCAAACTACTTTATAGAAATGCTGTATTATACAGGGTTGTCTGTACTTTGAAGGTGACCAAACTTTAAACATGTAAGAATACGTACACACTTTTTTATAAATAAATTCCAGGGTTTCTTGGGTTCCCCCCCTCAGACATCTATCTATATAGTCATACTATTAACTTAAAAATAAAAGGCTAAAGTGAGAGGCAACCGCCTTTATTTGAGATCCAAAGAGTAGCTATTCTGGAAGCACCAATTCAGGCAGAAATCCAAATAGTGTTCTGATTTGAAGGTTAAGGCAAGAGGTATTTATGAGAAAGGAAAGGGGAATCATTACATGAATTGAAGGAAGGAATTTTTATAGGTGCAGAGAAGCTACCATAGTGATACTACCACTGTAGAATGTCTTTAATTTTCAGTCCTAGTCACAATAAACAGTTATTTGGAATAAAGTGCTGCTTTAGGCCCAGTCCAAAGCTTACATACTTCATTTCCCAGTCAGGGAACTACCAAAAAACCAAACCAAACCAAAACAAAAACAAAAAACAAAAACAAAAACAAACCTTATTTGCCCAGCTTATTATTCCAATGGTTTGACCTGTAAAGCCGTTCCTCTGGGATGGCAGCTCCAAATTCATTTTTAAATGGCTTCATTTACATTATTTTTTACAAGCTTGAGCTCCTTAAGTCCTTTTTTTTTTGTCGCTTTCTCTCCCTCACCTTCCACATGGAGTCAAAGATCAAGTTCTTACAGTTCTAACCCTGATCTATTTCTTTGATCCACCATCTTCCCCTGATCTCCATTGCCCACAAACAGGTCTTCACACATCTTCACACATCTCCTTTTTACTGATTCTCCACCAGGGAGCCAGAAATGTTCATTTTACAAATACAAACCTGATCGTGTCTAGATGGACCTTCTCCGACTCTTCAGTGGTTTCCTTTTGCCTTTAGGATTAAGTCCAAAGTCCTCAGCATGGCCCTCAAGGCTCCTGTTCACCTCTCCTGCAGAACTAGCCATCTCACTACCTTTTCCCAAGGTCTTAACAGGTGGAAACCTTCCCTACCAAAGGGCCTTTACACCTGCAGTTCCACAGCTCCCAGCACACCCTCCCCACCCCCACTCCCTTCCTGTTGTGACCCGGCCTACTCCTTTTTGTTTTTCAAGGCTCAGATTATATGTCACTTCCTCAAAGCGATCTTTCTTGACCTGTAGAGCAAACAGGTTTCTTTGTTATATGCTCTCATAAATCCCGAGCTTTTTTCTAGCAGTCACCACAACAGTGATTAATGCATATCCTCAGTTCTAAGCCTCTTGGCTTCACATTTTAAGTTGTCCGCCATCAGGCAGAAGATGAAATAGTAATGTGATTGTTGCCTGCACACATTAGGACCTAATTTTTCAGAAGAGGGTATCTATTCATCTGCTTCCACCTTGAGCTATTTTCAGCGTAGAAATGTAATTTAAGTTTGGATTCAAACTTGAAGCTTAAAATACCTAAAAAAATTACACACTATGTTGTAGCATGCAGAATGAAGAACATTGCATTAAATAGAAAGCCAACTAATGAAATTTAGGGCAGTTGAAACCCACAGCTAGGTCTCTCAGAGAAAATGGTGGTAGAATTCTCAAAACTCTAAGAAAGTGGCCTCTCCTACATAAAATTTGTGCAGAAATCCTGAAAGATGACATGACCCAGTGGAGGAACACTTATCTGGTTGGAACTTTACTTTTGGCAAACTTTCAAGAGCAGCTAATTATTTCTCAGTGATACATCATTAAAAACAATAATAACAAAACCAACTAAATAGTCAAAACACTTTTTCCATATTCCTTGCAATTATAGTTTCATTCCTCATGGCGTTTAGGGGATGAAGACCACCTCTATGGGTCATTATAAAATGTGTGACTTCTGATGGCCAAGACTGATACAGAGGTATCCTTCACCCTAAAGGTGAAGGTCGAAATTCAGTTCGATTGCAAAGCAGAAAAAAAAAATCTGGATAAATGTATGCTCTGATGTTTCTTTAGTACTTGAAAAGCTGTTAGTAAATCACTGGTGTGACATACAGTTGGTGGAAGCGTTGATTTGTGGAAAGGAGTGTCACTAGCCGTGTACTCTTTAAAATTACAGTGTCTCTCTTAAAATAAGTGCCTGGGGACTGACATCGCTGTTTTGTTCTCTGGACTATCCCCCGGGGTGTAGCCCATTACCTGAATCATATACAACAAGTGCTCAATAGTTGTTAAACAAGCGAGTTCTTGGTTTTACGTTGCAAACTTTTACTTTTACCTAGGTTTAAAAACAAGTGTGGGCAAACTTGACAAATCCGGTATCTCAGCCACTTCCATAGCGCCCCTGCACTCTCCCACTGAGCGGGTGCTAAGAAGCTGCCCCAAGTGTCACCCCCTTCTTGGTCCGTCCCCTTCTCTCCGACCTGGGCTCAAGCACGGCCCCCGCTGCGCCGCTCTGCCGAAAGGCACGCACCGCGTTCCGTGTGCCTTGGTTTTAATCCCAGTCCGCGAGAAGGAAAAACGAACCCAGCTAGCTAACCCACGGCCTGAGAACGTAAAGCGTGAGTCATAGATTTGGGGGTTCGGACCGACGAGTACTCGGTGATGTGGCTGTGCGTGGGTCAGTGGGGAGGTGGTGGGCTGCCGAAAGGAGGCCACTAGCCCTTCTGTCCTGGAAAGCCCCCCACCTCCTCGCCTCGCATCTGTCGGGGTGGGGCCGAGGGTCCGGGAGAGGGCGGTGCTCGCGCTGCAGGTTGCCGCCCCCGCGGCCACATCACCCGGAGCTAAGCTTTTCCCCGTCCCCTCCCCACCCCCCCCCGCCCCGCCGGCGGCGGCGCTCCTGCGCGTGCGCTAGGTGGCCGCGCGGGGGCGGGGCGGGTGGCCGGGAGCGATCGGGCTGCGGGCGCCGGCTCCCGGGCTGTCAGCGCGGGGCAGCCGGGGCGCGAGGAGGCGCAACAGCGGGAAGGGGCCGCGGGCCTGGGGCAGCCGCCGCCGCCGCCGCCTCGGTGCTACTAGGTGAATGCTCCATCCGTCCCCGCCCCAGGTGTCTCTGTCGGGTCTGAGGAGGCGGGGTCCCCTCTCCTCTATCCGGTCTCCGAGGCAGGTGGTAATGGAGGGGAAGTCTCGGCTGTGGCCGCGGCGCGGGTTCGGGCGCATCCCAGGTAGTGGAGGGAGGTGGGGCGGGACCCGGGCTCCGGACCCTGTGGCCGGGATGTGGGGGCCGAGGGGACCGCGGAGCGGCCGCGCGCGGCAGGGCCCGCCCAAGCCGCGGGCAGCGCCAGAGCCCGGCCCGCCGCGCCCGCCCCATCTCGGGCGGGAGGCAGGTTGGCCCGGGGCGCGGGCAGCGGAGCCGGGCACCCGCGGTGGGCCCTCGACACTGGGCCAGATCGCGCGGGGTAGCTGAGTGATGGGTGGAAGGTGGGCACGCATGGAGAGGGGCGAGGCAGGCTCGGGCACACCCCAAACCCATTGCTTCAGGGCTTGGCGGTTGCTCCGAGTCACCGTGTTCTTTCATTCTTTTCTTTATGTATGTGAAGTATGTCTCAGTAAGCCCCCCAAATGTTGATGAAAGAGATTACATAGACGTGTGCTAGAGATACTGCATTTACATGGGTATGACATGTATGTAATTTCTGTCTGTAAGTGAACAATTTAAAAATTGAGATATAGTTTACATACTGTAGACTTCATCCTTCTAAAATATGGCTTTCAGTATTTTCACAAAGTTTTGCAGTTATCATCACTACCCAATCCATTTTCATTTCTCCGCAATGAAATCCTGTTCCCATTAGTAGTCACTCCTAATTCCCCCTTTACTCCACCCCTTGGCAACCACCAGTTTACTTTCTGTCTCTGTGGATTTCCCAATTCTGGAAATTTCATAGAAACAATCATATAATGTGGCTTTTTGGGACTGGCTTCTTAAACATTGCATAGCAGTTTCAAGGTTCATCCATGTTGTATCATGTATCAGTATTTTATTCTTTTTTATGGCTGGATAATATTCCATTGTTTTGGTGTACCACACTATCACATTTTGCTTATCCATTCACCAGTTGATGTTTCCACTTTTTCACCATTGTGAATAATGCTACTGTCAGCATATGTGTATGTTTTTATATGGGCACATGATTTCATTTCTGTTGGGTATACACACACATGTTTAACTTTGAGGAGTTGCCAGACTTTTCCGAAGTAGCTGTACCATTTCACATTCCCAACAAACAGTGTGTGAGGGTTCCATTTTCTCCACATCCTTAACAACATTTGTTATTATCTGTTGGCTAATTTTTATTATAGCCATCCTAGTGAGTATGAAGTGGTGTGATTTGATTTCTCTAATGACTAATCATGTTGAACATTTTTCATGTGCTTGTTGGTCATTTGTATATCTTTGGAGCAATGTCTTCAGATCTTTTGGAGAAGTGTCTATTCAAATCTTCTGGAGAAGTGTCTATTCAAATCTTTTGGAGAGATGTCTAGTTAGATCTTTTGGAGAAATGTCTACTCAGATCTTTTGGAGAAATGTCTAGTCAGATCTTTTGTCCATATTTTAATTTAATTATTTGTCTCTTTATTGTTAAATTACAATGTTCATGTATAGAAAACAAATCTAATTTTGGGGCTAGCACTGACTAAAAAAGACAATCAACCTGATATCAAGCGACACAATGCTTTTATTGGGCAAAGTTAAATAAGTAGCACTTAAGTCTTTCAGAATACCCTGTCAATTCTTGGGCATCTTTCTGCCCCTTCCCCTTTTCTGGTATTTTTAGAAAAGCCACAAAAGGTGTGTTCATGACTAAAGTCAAGAGAGACCACACACAGTTGGCATTTTTATATATTCTGTACTTGGTTTGAAAAACATCCCAGTTATCACTTTCATGACAAATACTTTATTTTGGTGGCTAGCTGAACACACTAATAAGAATTAGCAAACAGCAATTATTCAATTAAAATGTCATATGCTTACTTCTCAGGCAAAGTGGAAGATCTTATTTTCCTAAGTATGTGTCATTGTTTTTACAGTTGTATGTGGGTGGCAAATATTTCTGATGGCGCTGATGTTAAGAGCCACTTTCAGCTGAATGAATGCTGTATGCTTTCATGGTTAATTTCCGAGTGCTCACCAATTCAGCATTAGTGTCAAGTGTTTTGTAGCAAAAACAACTGAAAAAGACATGACATTTCTCAGAAATTCAAGCCCATGTTGTTATTATTCTAATATGACTTCAAAAGTATACTACCAAATTACAAAAACATTATAGGAAATAAAATTAAAGAGTTGCAACTGGAAATAATGGACAAGTAACTCATTAAAAGTGTGAAGAGCAGTCCAGTGCTTCCGCCAAATTATAAGACAACAGAAACATTATTTAACCCTTTTGTGCCTCATTGACTTCATTAGTAGATCAGGGCTAAAAATTTCCACATGTAACCTGAGTGTATGTTTTTGTTTTAGCTAGTGACACCAAACATAATGAAAATATAACTTTTCTAACCTAATATTGATTGTTACGGACTTACCCAATGGATGTATAAATACCAAATTACTGACATATCCAGTGGATGTGTAAATACCAAATTACTGACATATCCAGTGGATGTGTAAATACCTGTATTGACAAATGCTTTCCCAAATTGGCCTTCTCTGATCACTGGAGCTTTTAGTGTCACTTATTAAGAAGGAGTGTAATTCAAGGGGAATGGAAAGTGGGAACAACTTTGGGGACATGATCTCTAGAACATGCTGGTCAGAGTGGACCTGCTTCCTTTATGGTAGACTTCTAGGCACTTCTCATCTCTTCTCTGAAATTACTGTAGTTAGAGTTCTATAGCTTTAAAATTAAAATTTTATGTATCTCTATCTCTGTCTATCTATCTATCTATCTATCTATCTATCTATCTAAGAGGCCCTAGGCTAGGGCTGTCAGTCAGATGCTCTGTCTTAATGCGAGTGGGTTTAATCAATTGCATTTCCCCTGACCAGCTGCAATGAGGAGAGAGTTTTGACTTGAGGGGGGCTAGGATAGGTAAGTAGCATGGGTTCATGGAACATTTTGGAGATTTGGGCAAAACTTGCTCTGTTTCTAAAAGTGTGGCTTTTGAAAATGGAATCTTGGACAGCGTTAAGAGGTCTGGAAGGTGAGAAAAGAAAAAGCATGAATGAGAAACAACGTGGAAGAAAAAGTTGTAGGATATAAAGACATTCAACTTGCTGAGATATTTTTGCCCAAGAAAAATTCTAAATAGAAGAAGGTGGAAGAAAGCTCCTCCATTCCATTTCTCTTCCTTTTGGCCCCACTGTGCTCCCCGCTGCTGACTCTTCTTCTTGCACCCAGAATTCACCTGGGGTTACTCTTGTTCATGTTGAAACTTTTCAGTGTACCGATTACACCCCTTCTCTCCCCAGATTCTGGTCAAATGGAGATCAGATTCAAGAAGCCAGATGAGGGTTAAAACATTGGAATATAGTTTAATTGTCATTTCTGATAAAGTTGGATGGGGGAATTGAGCACAGACGTGTGCTTACTCTGTTCCTTGGTGGTTCACCTACCCAGAGGAAGCCAGCACCTCACCGAGGCTCTGCTCTGTCAGGGAGGGGAAAGTCCAGCCTCAGGGAGTTATCTCATAGGAGTTGGAATAGAAAGGGAAATGTTCTTACCTTGAAGGCATGCCAATCCAAGGGAGCCAGTGAAAGTTGGGGGGTGGGGGGTGGGGCTTAGCTACAATATTGATCTTTGTCCCTATTTTAGCCACTGGGTAAGTCACTTTCCTGTAGGAGGAACGGCTGATGGAATGAAGAGCAAAGAAAGTGTCGCTTCAGTCCTGAGTTCTGTTGTCACTGCAGAGAAATAAGCAGCCGTCTTCTTAAAAATTAGCTGTGTGGGGGTTGTATTGATTTCTAAGATAGTTTAGGACCGTAATTGCCTTTTGTAAAACTGGAACTGAAAATACGTTTTTCTTGGAAATAGCTTAACAGTTTTTAAGTGGGTGATCGTTTCATTGTGTGGTTAAATATATGGATTATTCAAGTTCATTTCCTTGTTTTACTCCTTAAATATTTGTCGAGTGTCTAATATGTAATAGGCAGTAGGCTAGACCCTTGGGATTTATCAGTGAACAGGGCTGGGTCCTTTCTCTCATGGAGTTTATAGCCTAGAAAGACAACTATTACAATTACAATAAAGTGTAGTCAGTGTTAGAAAGCACGGAGTATGTTGGGACCACAGAGGAGGGGGAACTAGTCTAAGAGGACAGGGCAGTGATGTGTAAGAGTTAAAGATCATAAAAGGTAGGGTAGGATGTAGCCAGGTAAAAGGGAGGCGTGAGGATGAACCGGTGTTTCAGGCAAAAAGAACACGTGGAAAGGCCGAGAAGTGTGAAAGTGTCGAATACTAAAGTAGTGGTTTTTTTGAAGCTGCAGATACCTAGTAACCTGCCAGTGGATTGTAAAATCAGTTTAGTGGGTTGTGACCTGTGTGTTTTAAAAAAGAAGTAAAATAGAAAATAAGAATGTGTCACACATAGATGCTTATTAGATTGTGAACAGAGATGCCCAGTGTGACCACAGCTAAAGGTCTGGGGAGGTGGGGGAGATTATGCAGGATTTAGTTAACTTTATTAAAGACTTCTTTGGGTTTATCTAAGAGGAGATGAGAAGGCATTGGAAAGTTAATCAGGGCCTGATCAGATTTATGTTTTCTAAAGATCCCTTTGAATCCCTAGTCTCTAGAATATAATCTTCAAATTCCTTGGCTCAGTGTCACAAGGATTTGAAAATTGGTTCCAATCTCTTTTTCCAAAGAATCATTCCACTATTTTTATACTGGACTCTTCCATTTCATAAAGATTCCTTGTTTGCCTAAGTGCCTTTGCACTAAGACTGAAAGATGTGTAAGAGCAGACCTCGCCTCTTGTCTTACTCATGTTGAATCCCCCAGTAGGGACTAAGCAAATCTTTGGTGATGGCGTGTAAATACCCTTAATATGAGAACTGTTAAATAGTAGTAGAAATGACCTTGATGTTTCTAGTGATATAATACTTGCTTTTGGAAAAAGAAAAAGGATTTTTTTTTTTAGAAATTCTTTTTTCTTAGTTGGATTCCTATGATAGAACCATATTTAATTATTTAAAAGATAATTTAATAAAAAATACTCATATTAAAATAGTAGAGATAAGAAAAAGAACATGAAACTCACTGATTTTGGGGTTTCTCCTCCCAGGGAGTATAGAGCAGCAATGAATTGGCCATAGGAGGAGACTCTCCAGCGGTCATTTATATTTTGTTTGCACAGAGAGGCCTTCTCTGAGTACCCATCAAAAGGTATTTTTATAAAGATGGCTGGGGACAAAGGAAATAGATTAAAATGTATCATATGAGATTAATGGAGAGGCAACAGAAAATAGATTTTGATCTTAGGAGAAATAAAAATAGAACATCCGTGTATCCCAAAGAACTTATAGATAAGAATTTAATGACATCAGTTTGTTGCCAGAGAATGATTGTACTGTCACAGTACTGTGCCTTCACAGAATTAGATTGTGAAACCCAACTGTGAAGGAAAAATTCTTTCAGGGTATGGTTTAGATAAGTGGGGAGAAAAGTGATGAAAAATTCATGAAAGGTAGAGTGATTTCAAGTTCTGAATCAAATTTCTTTTTAATGTGCTTTTGAGATGTGGAAACTTTGCTGATTAGTTTTGTAAATTAGATTTCATGTATCTTAAACATGAATGCTAGAATTAAATTTTGCTAATGTAGGATGGCTTTTAAAACTCATTGAATTTTACATTTTTATGTTCTACAGAGTCCTATTTCAAGCTGTGCATCGTAGAAGTTAAATTGAAACTAACTTGTATAAATTTATCCTAAGGAGTATGGGAAAATATTATGCACAAAGATGTTCATTTTCATTGCAAAATAATTTAGTCCAGAAAATGCCCTGCTATAATGGGATATGATTCATTAAAATGTGGCAACCTAACTTGAAGAAATTTCATCATGAAAAAATGCTTTTTTAGAACAATGGTTCCATATTTGTTACTGTTTAAATTAAAAAGTAAAAAGTGCTCAATATAAACAAAAGTTCAAGCAACATAAAAATATGTAGGATTTAAAGAGTGAAAATGATATTTCAGGTTCTTCTTTCTACCAGCCTAGGCCAACCCACCTCTCTAGCGGTCAGTGCCCTGAGGACTCTGGTTCTGTCCCTCCAGACATTTTTTTCCTCTAACCCAGTGGTTTTCAAACCGTACATCAAGGAGGGGTTTCAGGGTCTCTCCAGTTAGGGAATGTGGGAACTGAGTGGGTAGGAAGCGAGGTGCTTCAGGCTCAGCCTCAACTGCTTTGCTTTTACCTGCTTTACATGTTGGAATTTCACATAAGACTTAATCTAAACAAAGAATTCCTCTGCCTTAAAACTAAATGTTTGAAAACAATTGGTCTAATTTAGAAAATGAAGTCCTAAGGCCCCTTAGTCAGACTCCAGACCTTCCCCAGTTTGCTGCTTGTAACCACTTTGCTGCTTTGTCACAAGAATCCGCTCCGACCTGTCTCATTTTCCCAGCTGGTTTCTGCCTGGTCACCGTACACCTTGCTAGAATACTCTTCCTCTTCTTCTTCTCCTTTTATTTATTTTATTTCATTACTCCATCTCTCTAAATCTTACTTGCTCTTTAAGGCTCAGCTCATCATTTTGTTCATTCCTTCTTCTGCCATGTGTTTAGTGAACACCAGCACTTTGAATATATTAAGTGGGGACTATGCAGACTTTTGTACCAAAGCTCCTAGACTAGTACAGGTGACTTTCCTGTGAGTAAGTGCACCAGTATTAGAAAGTAAGAGCATTTGGGGTGCAGGTACTAAAGATGTAAGTGCTTACTTCCTTCTGTGCTATCTTATACAGCACTTACAAAAAGGGCATTTGTGTTATGGTTACATTTCTGGGTCTTCTGTAATTATTTGTTCATTTATTGATTAACAGAAGATAATACAGAAAGTTTACCGGTGGATCAGGGATGAGACCGGGAAGTAGTAGTTTTCACTCTTGAGCAATCAACTATGTTAAAAAAAATAGCTTGAATACAATTTACTGGGTTCTATCCATTGTTGGGCAGAGTTGGGAGGGAGCACTGGAAGGACCTTGGTCTAGAATCCTTGTCCTCCACGGTCACTTACACTGGTGTACAAGGACCACAGCATGAGCGAATGCCTGTTTTGTCTTCCTTATCATTAGCTGGTTAGTCAGAAAGTCTTGAGTTCAAGTTCTGTGTTTTTATCTTACTAAGTTGATAACTTGGGCTTATTACTTAACCTCTCTGAGACTCAGCCTCCTAAACTGTAGTGTACAAACATGTTTATCTCCTAGGGTTTCGGAAAAAGATTATATAAGTACATATAAATGAAGTCTATTAATTAATTTATTTTTTATTTTTTGCTTTAAGTGGTGTTGATATTCTATAGAATGGGGGAGTGTTCTCCTTTCCTTTGGGTTTAAGTTTTTATATATGAGGGATGTCCGGAAAAAAATTAATCCATAAATGCCTCTATTTTTCATATTCTATGGCTGGATACCTTCTAGACAGCCCTCATATTTTGCAGGATTTATGGATTAGACTCTACTTCTTTGAAGAAGTATTTTTTAGTCTGAGAGTAGGGTTGTGACAAGCTATCCATGTTTCTGGTAAGCTAAGTATAAACAATATAGGAAAGTTTAATAATAGGGCCAAAGGAACATATAGTGGGAGAAAATATCCTTTTCATTATTATCCAGTATACTCTCCTGGGACTTAAAGCAGACTGTTGTATCTGTGATCGAGAAAGCAAAGTTAGTAGATAATCCTAAAGCCTGCTATATCCTTCATTGTATCTGCCACTTTCCTCTATCTTTTAGATAACAAACAATTTTTTTTTTTTGGTAGTATGTGGGTAGCTCCCTGGCTGGGAATCGAACCCGGGCCACAGCGTTGACAGCGCCAGTGCCGAAGCCTTAAGCCACTACACCATCAGGGAACTCCCATAACAAACAACTAATAAAGAATTTTTACAGTAACATTCTAATTCTCTTTAAGAAGGAAAAAAAGAGAACTCTTATACTCTAGTATTTCTAGATTATAAGGTTTCAGAATAACTCCAGGCAAACTCATGATGGATTTCGTCTTTCTGATGCTTCACGTTCTGGTTGGATAGACTTAATTCTCTAGTCCAGGATAAATCTTACCATATGAATTCAGGTAGTCTGTTTTATTTGCTGATTGTAAAAATGTTATTTAGATCTCTTTTTTAAATTGAAAGAAACATCAGATATGCTATTTAAATTTAACACCAGTTTCAGAGCTACTTCCTATTCCAGCTTTCATTTCTTTTTAAAACATTGTGGTTTCCTGAAGATCTGTATTGTTCAATATACATATATAGAGGTACTATTTAGTGTGTGTGTGTGTATATACTGGTCAGTGTGTGTGTGTGTGTGTGTGTGTGTGTGTGTGTAATACTTTATAAGTAGGATGGCTAAATTGTATAAAATTTAAATGTTAAACTGCAGTTGATTGTTTTAGAGAAAATTGGAACAAAATAGCTGATCTGAAAATTATAAACCACAGGTTCAGCACAGCAATGTATATATTATAACATGTTTGTGATTGCATGGTATAGTATATTCCTTAGTAAGCAGGGGGAGAGGTAGAAAGGTAGGATTTGAGCCATTTATAAAAATGTATACAAATGCATAATAATAATGAATAATGATAATAATTAGCTAATATTTATTGAAGGCTCAGTACACTGTTCTAAGCACTTTACATGTATTATTAAGTCATTTAATCCTCACAGTAACCCAATGGAGGAGATATTTTTTCATGAGGAAACTGAAGTATAGAAGCATAGTTCCCACTAAGTCAGAATATAAGCCAAAGCAGTTTGATTTGGGAGCCCAAGCTCTTAACTATTATCAATATCATTAGTGTGTTGACACTTCTTGACATTTAATTTTTTGGAAGAAAGTCATTTCTCTTAATTGAAGAGTGAAGATTTGCTGAGTAAGTCACTTAAAATTTCCTCATAAAATCACTCAAAGAAAGTTGTGGTATTGATCTATTCATCTGATGAAAGCATAGCAAATATCTCGGTAAGCTTTGTACACTTTCAAGCATAGCATAAAGTATTTGGCAGTGATTCCACGTGAATAATACAACTTTGAACAGGCTGTTAATAGTCTCCCTTTCAAGACTTCACTGAGGTATGGGAGTTTGTGCATAGATTTTATAATTTGAATTTAGACTCAGATTACTCCTTAGAACAAAGTCTGTTTCTTTCTCAATCCCTGGAGGCAGTGTTTCATAGGCAGTCGAAGCATGTGTTTGAGCATTAGCAAGGGGGCACCAAGAGACAGAAAAAATTTAAATCGCTTGTAATTTTTAAAGAAACCATGAGGTCTTATTGAGAAACA
Organism: Lyroderma lyra; assembly: GCA_004026885.1. Taxonomy (NCBI): domain Eukaryota; kingdom Metazoa; phylum Chordata; class Mammalia; order Chiroptera; family Megadermatidae; genus Lyroderma; species Lyroderma lyra. The sequence continues at coordinate 374,580 of PVJL010000554.1, read as the reverse complement.
TCACCTTTTGTGACTCACTTTGTTTGGAGATATTATTGTTTTGAATTGTGTGGTGGATTATGGGGTGACACCAAGAGGAGATGGTAATCTGGCCCTGCCTTGGAGCTTGGTGGGGCTGAGGTAGTTATTGATTCATAATCATCTAACCAGTACTTACACTGTAAATGAAAGCTTGGCTACGAAAAAGAATATAGCAGGGTGGTACTTGTCTGAAAGTGTGTAGGATATGAAGGCCATTGCCTTTCAGTTGTGTTGTTCTTACCTGGGACTGTGTGGATGGAGAGGGAGAAGAGGAAAGGAGAAATTTTAGAGCTCCTGGGAGTTTTAGAAAGAGGAAAGTGTAAATAGCCATTAAAAGTAACTTTGTAAAATGATATTGATGAGGAATTTTTTGATATTTTATGAAATACAAAAAGCAGGATGATGTACAACAGTATGTACAATATGAGCCTCTTCTTGTTTTAAACATATAGAGTGTATATGTTTAAATCAAGAATAAAATGTATAAAAAATATGGTAACATCATTAACCGAGAGCTGTCTGGAAAGTATCCAGCCATGTAACATGAAAAAGAGGCATTGATGGTTGGATTTTTTTCACGACAGCCCTTGTATATACCAGTGTGTGATCAATGATTATCTATGGATGATGGGTTTCCAGAATAAACAATTTTTTTTATCCTTGACTTTTTTTGCATTGAACAACACATCCTGCTCTTTTGAAAAAAAAAAAAAAAAATAAAAGAACTCTATGGCCATGGACATTAGAAGCACAGTTTCAAATGAGGTGGGAAACAAGGGTAGTCAGAACATTTTGTGAGGAAAGGCCATTATATGGCAACTAAGTTGGTTAGTGGGTAGCTTTGAGAGTAGTTTTAACTTGAACTTCACGTTGAACTTAGAGCCATTCAGAAAATGGCTGCTGCTTCTTTTTTTTTGAACTGACATTTGAATAAAAAAGTGCGCAGCCCTGACCAAAGGGTAGAGGAGAGATTTGATTGCAGGGAGTAAAGGTTAGGTCATTGTTTCAGTTTGATGCCAAAATAATTGAGTAACATAACACTGTGTACCTGTCGTTTATCTAATCTGTATACAGCCTGTTGTAGTGAGTTTGCACACTTAAATGGACTTTGCAGTCCTGTGTACCAGGGAGCACTCTAGAGGGAAAGTTCATGGAAGGCAGAAGGTAGAAAATCTGGCTTCCCTTCCCTGGGTGAAGATGTCCCAGCGATGGAAAGTGCTAGGCCATGACCTGAGCAAGACCTCAGTGTAGGAGCTGTCCTGTTTCATCCCCTAATGGAAGGTATGTGATGTAGTGGCCTGCTCATCCGGGTAGCCTGCTGCCTCATCTCCAGTGTAGGGAAAAGAGGGCCCTGGCTGACTAGACGTGCTCTGAGTAAATGCTCGCAATGGGATAGCTGGATACTATGAGATACTTAGTCTTAAAATGTCGAGGAAAAATGATAACCTTCCCTGTGGTAAATCATTTTTTTCTCTTACTTTTCTTAGGAAGTTTTGTTTTTCTTTTAAACTTGGATGATTCATGTCCTTTTTTCCTTTCCCTTTTCTTAAAAAGATTTTTCCTTTCTTTTAAACTTTGACACATTGGCATCCTTTCTCTACCTTAAAATTCTGAAAGCTCTCATTTCTCTTTATTAAGTTTAATGATACAAAGAGTCAAGTTTAGATTTTAAGTAGGTCCCAGAAGTGGGTTTTTATTTTTAAAATTGAATTCTTTCTAAGAGAATAAAGGATGTATTAAGGGTAAAAGTATGAGAGTATACTTTTGTAAAAGTTCTGAATAATAATTTCTACTCATTTGAAAGGCTGATAAACTCTACTTACCTAGTTTCTAAATTTAGGTATTTCAGATTTGTAAGTGCCAAAGAAAACCACCATTAAGGAAATACTTGCGTTTTGTTTTGTTTTGTTTGTTTTTTATTGTTTCAGTTCCTCATGTGGGTTTTATTCCTATGTACACTATCTTTTACACAAAAGTGTTGAGTCAGTTTTTAAGAACAATACCTCCAAGAAATGTTGGTTTAAAAAATTACTAAACCAGTAGCAAAGAAAAATAAAACTAAGAATGAAATGTTAAGATGAATAAATTGAGCATGAATTTGAGTTTCAGATGTAGCTGTACATTTCCTCACTGCTAAAGTTAAAAAAGGTGGCTCCGTCTTTATTAAAGAAAAATAAAAATACCAGTTTTCAGTAGCGAGCCTTTCTGAAGCTGTAATTTGTAAGTAAAGTTTTGTGTACTTTATATAGGGATGATTCATGAAGATGTGATGTGTTCTAAGAAGTAGTTTGTAGAAAATTAATGAATGTTATTAATTGTTATTGTTTAAAAGCAGTTTCTCGACTTCAAAACAGATTTCTCTGATTCAGCTTGTTTGCTATGCAGCCATTCATCAAGTTATTTCAAACAGTAGCACTAACTGATATTTCTGGTAATTGCTTCCTATATTATAACAACTATTTACGTATTGCTATCAGTTTAATCTGAATACCTAGTTAAATGATTGATTTTTTTGTCCCACATTTTTCAGTTGGTTTGATTGGGGCTAGATATAATCTAACTAGTGGCACTTGGTAAAATAAATTGTACTTTGTTTATGTAATACACTTAGTTCTTGGACACATACCATATTTATTCTGTTAGTATTTTCTCAATAAGTAGAAATGGTTTAACTGTGGATAGTGTTTTAGTTAATTAATTGGCTTGTTTTTAATATATTTTTCTTCTAACTTAAATTCTTTATTGATTTTTTTTTTAGTGGAGTTGAGTGTTGTGATTCTAAAAACCATCAGTTGCTCTGGATCTGGGTTCCTTTGAAAAATTATTTGAGATATATTGAGGATTTATTATACAGAAGGATTATTATTCCCACTGATTATTTCTCTGGGATTAAACAAATTCTTTACAAATGTTTGACTGTCTTTTAGGCATATAGAAACTTTAGGATTGCTAAGTTTTATGACATTAGCCTTTTCTGTAAGTGGGCAATCTTAGAAATGGGTGATTGTTCTATGGAATCAGCGAGGTTTGGATATGAGTAGCTGAATCATGTCCATGACTTCTCAAGCTTCTGTGTTTGTTAGAGAATATTATGACCACCAATTTTTATAGCAGTCCGGTGTGACCGAAATGGCAGATAATTGTCATACATTGTGAACTGGATACCATGAATTATACTTCTGCCCAGCAGCAATGGTGCTTTTAGAATTCAAGAGATTTCTTTTACATCACCATATTGATTTTTAACTTTTGAGAGGGTCAAGTGATATATATTAAAATATCACAGGAAACACAAGATGTTATCTCTGCCATATGTGAATTGGCAGTGGATCCTTTTCATTAAAAAATTTTTTTCTTTTAAAAATTTTATTTATTTATTTTTCAATTATAGTTGACATTCAATATTATTTTATGTTAGTTTCAGGTGTTAAAGAATTCTTTTTTTAAAACCGATAGGAAGTTTGCTAACTGTTTTGGGCATTTAAATTTGAGTGTTCTTTCTTCTCAGTACCCTTAAATCCTACATTAACTTGGGCAGATTTTTTGAGGTGGAATACTTTCATTGTGACTTTTTGAATGAGGTGAAAGTTCTTCAGTGTTAGGAACAATTTGATAGAAGGTGCAGAAGTAGGAAAGCTGAATAAAGGAAATTTGGTTGATTAAAGGAAACTTGGAGAGGAATAAGAGAATAATTTATCTGGCTTAAGTAATCTAGTAGAAGGCATTGAGTCAGTGTGAAACCATTAGGGACCAAAAATAAGCAATGTAGAGTGCTCAGTGGATGAGAATAATGAAATCACAGGGCTAAAAATGAGAAGTGATTTTAGTAATAGCTGTAGGCCTAGCACATATGGAGAAGAGAGTTCTTTAACATAACCAGTGGTCAAGGGCTGTGAACCCCGTAAATGAAACTGCCATGACTTCTCAAGGGTGAAGGGCTTGGCCATGAGGTCATGGCAAAGTGGTGTCAGAGTGACATGAGAAAACCAAAGGATGATTATTAAGAGTTGTTTGGGATATGTGATGGTAACTTCTTCAGGAAAAGGGAATTTTGGTAAAAAATGGAGAAGCTGAGTTCAGATGATGAAATTGATGCCTAAAACACTTTTGAAAATAGTTTTTGCTTGAATGGAAGGAGTTAATCACTTAGAGATTGGTGAAGATTTAAGTTTACATAGGTTTGGATCTTTAAATGAAAATGATTGAGGAAAACTGAGCAGCTATGAAGTAAACCTGCCGTTTTGGTGCTGCAAAAAGTAAATTCATTCCCAACCAGGGAACTACCCCCCGCCCCCCAAAAAAAGTAAATTCAATAAACTTGATCCTTCTTTAAGAACCTATTATTCTATTAAACAATTAAGTATTTACTGGGCATTGTTAAAAAAAATGTACCCTTTGTTTTAATAAAACAAGGGAATAATTTGTACAAAATCAGCTAAGGTTTAGTTTCGTTTGGCATGATCTTATCGGAAAGCTAATTTAACTGACCACATAATACATCCTGTCTGGTAACTACGTTTCAGTAACAAACAGAAACTTAGACAATATATATTCAAAGAGAACCTGAAAGGAGCAGAATGCACACTTGCAGTGTGGCAAAAGTAAGAATACGTATGTAATAACCATAATGTGACCTGACTTCTTGGTTATCTTGTGTGTATGTACGTATGTATGTGTGTGATAGTCCTGCGTTTTATGTTTACTTATACAAATGTAAAATACCCATCTGGTAAACAAGTTTTGAGATTTGTTTTTACTACATGTGGTAATTATTGGTAATAGATTACATAAAAACCTTTTTTATTGCTATGGCAAGATGACAAAGTATTAAACTCCCATATAATGCCTTTCTTAATAATCCTAGTGGTTTGGACCTGCTAGCTCACAGCTCTGCTAGGTTTTTCCAGTGTTATTATTTAACCTTTGCAGTGGAACAGATTGCCTACTCCAGTACAATGGGCTGATTTTCTCCAAGATAACTGGTTTAGTAAATCAACACATGTACCATACACTTCTTTTCTTAACTTTTAAACAAGGAATTTTAGCACTAATTATTTTTGATTTTGCAACCAGATTGAATTCATGAGCAGTGGAGTATTAGTTTATTTTCCTTTAAGTCAGTAGTTCCTTAACACAACTCTGTAGACCAGTGCTAGCCCATGACAAAGCTTTCATAGGGAATAGGAAATGAGCTTTTCATAAATCTAAATGTGTTCAATGGAACGGTTGTCTTTCAGTCTGAGATTTTCGTCCTTTCTACATTTTGGGTGTTAAAATGTAAACTTAATCTTTAGAGACAGATTTCAACAATATGTTTAGGTTACATGTATGTACTTAGTACTTTTTTCTTGTTTTATTGGGATATAATTGACAAATATCACTGTGAGTTTCAGGCGTACAGCATAAAGGTTTGACTTACGTACGAGTATATTGTGAAACGATTACCACGATAAGTTTAGTTTACATCCATCATTTCATATAGATACAATAAAAAGGTACAAAAAAAGAAAAAATGTTTTCTTTGTAATGAGAACTCTTAGGATTTACTCTCTTAACAACTTCCATGTATCTCATGCAGCAGTGGTAGCTAATTCACCATCATATCCCTGTACATTATGTCCCTAGTACTTATGTATCTTACTTAAAAAAGAAAGTTTGTACCTTTTGGCCACCTTTCTCCGATTCCCCTTCTGGCCCCGCACCTATCTCTTTTTCTATGAGGTTTATTTTGTTGTTGTGTTTAAGATTCCACACACAATTGAAGTCATACAGTATTCATCTGTGTTTGACTTAACTGCACTTAGCATAATGTCCTCAAGGTCCATGCATGTTGTTGCAAATGGCAAGATTTCCTCACATTATATGGCTGAATGATATGTTATTATATATCTATATATACCACAACTTCTTTATCCATCTATCTGTTGATGAACACTTAGATTGTTTCCTTGTCTTGTCTGTTGTAAATAATGCTGCTGCGAACAGAAGGAGTGCAGTTATCTTTACAAGCTAGTGTTTTCTTTTTCTTTGGATATACCTAGAAATGGGATTGCTGGATCAAATGGTAGTTTTAATTTTTTGAGGATCCTCCATACTGTTTTCCATAATGCCTGCACAATGCCACCAACAGCGCATAAGCGTTTCTTTGTCTCCACATCCTCACCAGCATTTGTTACCTTTTTGAGAATGGCCATTCTCACAGTTGTGAGGTAGGAAAGGTCGTTTCTAACTTGGTAAAACTTGGGTGGGGTGGGAATTGACTGGTTAATGAGATCTAAATGTTTGGAAACCACTGTTTTAAAACTCTTTAACCATAGACAGAACCCTTAAGTACTCGGTATATCAAAGAGACTCTCCTAAACTGAAATAGATAGGAAACTGTGGGTCAGATTCCTTTTTAAAACATACACTCTTTTGCTTAGCTTTCATGAGGTCATGCTGCGGTGCACAGTTCCAACGAACAATTCCAACCTCTCAGAGGCTTTCAGCAACAGCTTTATTTCTCTCTTGTGGTACGTGTGGCCTGTGGGTTGCTGCGAATCGGCTCTGCACGTGTCTTTGTCCGGGGACCCAGTCTAAAAAAGCGGCACCTACCTAGGACATGCCATTCTCATAACAGACGGGAAAGGGAACATAGCTGAATGGTTTTTGCCTGTAGGTGCTGTGGCTGCTTTCATTCCACTGGCCAAACCTGACGTCAGTGGATATGAGGAAATATCCTCCCATGGTCTCTGAAAGTAACATGGCAACAGGTAGAGATAAGTAATCCTCTTATAGGAGGGGAGCAATAATTGGAATTGATAATAAAACCTGTTACAACATGACTCATACGAAGCACTCATGCGGTATACAGGAATGGTTTAAAGATCAAGAGTAAGCACTTAGGTATAGACTACCAAACTTAAAACAAAAAACAAAAGACATATAACCAGTACCTTCGAAGCCCCCCGCTTGCTTTTATACCACCCACCCAAATATAACCATTCTCTTGAAATGTGTTTGCTTCACCCTTCTTTATGTATTCCATTGTATGACTACCCCACAATTTATCTTTTCTCCTGAGTGAATTCCAGCTTTTTGCTAGTCTGAGAATGTTGCTAAGGACATTCTTTTATGTGTCTCCTGGTGTGCTGTGCCAGAGTCTCTCCATACACGTAGGGGTGGACTTGCTGGAATGGGGGACATAGCCCTCTTTAGTTTTAGTAGATAACTCCAAATTGTTTTCCACCGTCTGACAGCATCTCAGTTTTAGTCTGATGGGTGTCAATCAGATTCCATTGTGAATGTACTTCAGGGAGGTGCTTCTCAAACTTTCATGTGTACACAAATCACTTGGGGTTGCTATCAAAAGTGCAGGGTTTGATTCAGTAAGTTGGGATGAGGGTGGGAGCTAAGAGCCTGCATTTCCAGGTGATGCCAGTGCAGCTGGACTGTGGGCCACGCTTCGAGTAGCATGTGTCCCTAAGGCACTCTGATAGATTGCCCCTGTGTTGGCTGCACATAGCACCTGAGGAGTCTTTGGAACAAAACTGCTAAATAACAACCGTTGATTCAGCCAGTTCACTCTAAGGTTTTGAATCATGCCTGATATTTTTATTGACATTGCATGAGCATATAGATAATTTTTTTCAATATAGTAACTTGAACAAAAAAAGGCCCCAAGCCACAACTTCAACCACTCTGCTTGTTGTACCTGCTGCAGATGCTTTTTGAAAAACTTCCTGTCTTGTGCAAATGTTGGCCATTAGTGAATTAAGTAGTAGATTCTTTTTTTCCTAAGGAAGTTGCCTTATAACTTACAAAGAGAATTCAGAATTTAAACCTGAGCCACTAATGTGAAGTTTTAAAGACACACTTTCTGTTTTGGCTGTGTTGGTTCTGGATTAATATAACCTACTAAATAGCTAAAGAGTGACCTATAAATATCTTCACTAGCATTCTTTAACTTAAGGTACCTCAAAGCCAGGGGAAACTTTGACCAGTTTTATTAACTTATTTTTGAAATTTTTACTTATTTCTGCTCATTCATGGATGAATAGCAATATAGAACAACTGATTTTTATTAAGTGTAATATGTAAAGTGAGTACATTTTGATTTATATATGTATACATTATCCATTTTAAATTAACCACAGAATATTTTTATTCTAAACCATTAATCAATGAGAAGAGTTTCTAAGTGATTTCTTGAAAGGAAGGAAGTTTAAAGGGTCTTTAAGGGAGGTCATCAATAGGCAAGCATTAGAATAATTGATGATCACTCAATAACTGGATGAAATGAAGGATAAAAATAAAACACTCAGTTTTATTTTTGAGTGACTGAATGGTGATATAGATAATGTCATCCTTCTTTCTGGTTTATCTACTTTCTTTGCATTTCTCAGTGCAAGATGGTGACATGCCATCCATGGCATGTACCTGTAGCGAGATAATTTCAAATACCAAATTGTGTTATTAAAATAATAGCTGTTAGGGCAGAAACACCACTCAGAGTAGCTTGAGCAATGAAGGAGTTTTAGTGGCCCATACAACTGGGAAGAACTTGAGCGGAATGGGCTTTAAATAAATGACATAAAGGTTCTAATTATGTTGACTCTTCCATCATGGCCTACCTTTGATTCTCTCTTTCTGTGGATCTTCTCATGTAGATGGGCTTTCCTCCAACTGGTAGTGATGGTGGTGGTGGTAGAGGGAACCTTCTGAAGAGGAAGACATAGTGACCACATCAGAATTACATTATTCCAAGGGGAAATGAGAAAACTCTCCCAGAGGTCTTCCACTCTAATGTAGCCCTGTAAGTCATTCATTTTCTGTTAAATCATTGCTTTCCTTCATAGCCTGTGTCACAAATTATCTCACTTATTTATTTCCTCATCTAATTGTTGTTCCACCCCAGTAGAAGCAGGAATGGCACCTATTTGGTTAATCATGTCATCTAGTAGGCAGTCAGGAAATAGTAAGCCAGCATGAAATGCATGAAATTTCAGGGAAAGACTCAGATTCTGCTTGAGCCACCTTTCATTATGTGGTCTGAAGGGTAGGATACTGTAATTGATGGATGTACCAGAACCTTCTGGAATAGGGAAGGACTGTTTCACAGAGGAAATGGAGATACCATTGCTTAAAAAACTGAGGAATGATGCTGAGGGAACAACAACAAAAATATGTGTCCACAATTGTGTTTTATGTTCTTGAAGCATGGTTTAATATTTCACACAGCTGCCCAGTCTGTGTAAGATTATGCAGATTCTTTAGTATGTTGAGGATGAAGAACTTGGGGGATGGAGTGGGGCCGAAACCCAGCCCAAGGCTCCACTCACATGGGGCTTCCTTTTTTAAAATTTACACAAAGGCTCTGTATGGTGTCTGTGCACACTGGCCCTGGTAGAGTATCTATATCTCCATTTAATCTTCTGAGTAGCTTATGTCGAAATAAGAATTCTAGGAGCAAAAGTGTGAGCTGGACATGCCTGCACCTGCGTCCCACTGGGCAACTTCAGTGTAGACTTTGTGCTTAGCCATGTCCTGCACATGTTCTGAGAGATGACTGGGGAAATTCCCCTTTTGGAGTCCCCTCCACTCTCCTCCCATTTTTCTACTTGATGTTGGTCAGGTTTCCTGAGGATGCATTTTGAGCTTTCTGAACTTGAGTGACTGAATGGTGATATAGATAATGTCATCCTTCTTTCTGGTTTATCTACATTTCTTTGCATTTCTGTTTCGGTCAACTTGATAATTCTTCTTAAAGAAGAAACCGCCTGTATCCATCACTGGCCCTTCAGTTGAATAGACTTGTCTGAAAGCTCAGTCCCTTGGAGGTTTGTTTTGTAATTTGTTTGATTAAAGATCTCTTTGAAGCAGTGAAATGCCCACCATTTAAAAAGAGGTGAGTGGGTCGAAGGAACAGAAACTCACTTAGTCTGACTGATTTCAGGCTGCTGGTGATCTCCTAAGTTCCAGATGTACAGCTGAGCCCCTCATCGCATGGAAGGTTCTCAGGCAGCTTTTCTAGCCGTCTCTTTCTGAGGCTGCTTAGATTCTTCTCCTCTTCACTCTGGACTTTGGTTCCATTCATTGAATTTTCTTTAAACACTGACTTTCTCTGTAAACCGATCAATCTGCAGGTAGCAAAAAGTGGCAACAGTAGTTAATCTCCTCATTGGATTCTCAATGCTGCACTGTAATCACTGGGGGAGCTTAAAAAAACAGATTTATAGGCCTCAAACATAGATACTGAGTCAATAGGCTTGGGATGTTCCCCAGTAGGAATTCCTCCACCTCTTCATAATTAGAGGAGGGAAAGAAGAAAAGTGAGTGAATGATGACATAGATGAGCCATGCCCTGGCACCTGCTTGTCACCTGCATAGGCCCCTTCTCTTTTTCTCTTTGCCATTCCTTTGTATTGATCTCCCTATTCAAGGAGAAGAGGTGGATATTCTCAGTCTTTGCAAATAAATAATGAAGAATATAGTAATTTTCATTGAAAGCAGCAGTCCTGGCAAGCGGCAGTTCTTAGTGCTGTTTGGTGTGTGGGCAGTCCATTTAGGCAGTGGCGCCATCTATCCCTTAGCACATCAGTACCAGTTTCTTGATCTCGGACGCTCTCGGAAGTGTAAGAGAGGCCTGGATGTTCTAGGCAAACACCCGAGGCCTTTAGATCCATTGTGACACATAGCTTTGAAAGCATCTGCAGCTATGGCAGCAGCTGTTCAAATAGACTCTCTACCTGGACTGGTGGGATCTGACCTTGCTCATCACTCTGGAACTAGCTATATAGTGTGTCTGTGTCTCTTCGTTCAGAGTTGGCCAGCCAATCAGGGGCTTACCCTGGAACTGGGGGTCAGAGCAGACTTTGAGAAGGGTATTAAGTGATAAATGCATTACGAGCTTTCTTTTGGTTGGCTTGCAAAGTAGAGGATTAAGTGAATGTTTGTAATACCTTTTCATTTTGATTATTTCCTACATAATGGAGGGAATATATTCCTAAATCAATTATAATGATTTTTTATGTCAGAACTACAAATATGACTCCAACCTAATTTTATATGTGAAATAAATGCACTGTATAGTATTCAGGATATTTACCAAGTGTTCTTATGGCAGACATGGTCATCGTCTCTTCATAATTTAATAACAAAATTTATGTTAAGATGTAAATAAAGTAACATCATTCATTATTTGATATGCTTAAAATACAATGTCAAATACCTTTTTATTGTGTACTGACATATGTCAAGGGTTGTAGCAATTTGATTTTGAGACCTCTCTATAGTAATATAAGCCATCACTTTATTTAATAAATTTATCCACTGTAGAACTTCAAGAAAGCCATCACTTTATTTAATGAATTTGTCCACTGTAGAACTTTAAGAGTTGAAGACTTTACAAAATATTAATTACATAAAGTATGCAAAGATAAGTAAAACTTCTAACCAAGATTGAGCACAAAAAGTAGCTCTGTTCTGTATTTCTGTACACAAAGCAGTTGTATGGCACGAAGAAATTACGTGTTAAGCCCACGAAGTATAGTGTTGGTACCTTAGGGTTGGTTTAAGAACATGTGTTTTATAACTTTAACTATGAAAATCTTAAGTATCAAGATAGTGAATCTGATTTTTAAAAATTATTTTACTTTTTCTTTTCCAGTTCCAATCCCTGTGTGGAACTTTTGAACATCTTTTATTAGTGGAAACATTATTTTCGACAAAATGACGTCAACAGCTTTGAAGCAGCGTTCGTGTGGTTCTGGTTCACCTGCTTTGCTCCGTGAAGCTTGAGATCTAAGGAGTACAGGGTCATTTGTGATGACAATATGACTAATAATAGTAAAGGAAGATCTGTTACCAGTAAAACCAGTGGTGGTCCAAGTAGCAGAGGAGGTTTTGTAGACTGGACTTTAAGCTTAAATACAGTTCAATCTGATAAGTTTTTAAACTTGTTGTTGAGTATGGTTCCAGTGATTTACCAGAAAAACCAGGAAGACAGGCACAAAAAAACAAATGGCATTTGGCAAGACGGATTATCACCCGTGGCCCAAACGTTTAGTACTAGATCTGAGCAGCACGTTGAGTATCACGGTTTCTCAGAGCAGGCTTTCCAAGGCAATAATGGGCACACGCCATCAAGCTGTAGCCAAAGGTATGACGACTATGCCAACTACAACTACTGTGATGCAAGGGAGACTTCAGAAACTACTGCCATGCTGCAGGATGAAGATCTATCCAGTGATAGTGATGAAGATGCCATTGTGGAAGTAAACCAGAAATTACCGAAGGAATCCAGCGGGGTCATGGCACTGCAGATACTTGTGCCATTTTTGCTAGCTGGTTTTGGAACAGTTTCAGCTGGCATGGTTTTGGATGTGGTCCAGGTAGGTTTTCATCTTTAACTTTACTGCTTTGTTGTTTAAAGTGCTTTATGTAGGTTGCTAATCTCAGACATTCATTTTAGATTTAATTTATCTTAATGGTGTGTTTTGATGAACAGTAGTTCTTAATTTTTTTTTTTTAATGTGGGTAGTTCCCTGGCTGGGAATCGAACCCAGGTCGCAGCGCTGACAGCGCCAAAGCCTAAGCCACTACACCACCAGGGAACTCCGAAGTTCTTAATTTTGATATAGTCCCCCTTTCCTGCTTTTCCATGGTTTGTGCTTTTAGTCTCCTGTTTAAGAAATCTTTCTATACTCTGTGGTACTTAAGACTTTTTTATATTACCTTCTTGAGCTTTTTTTTTTTTTTTTATCTTTTAGATTATTCCCTCCCTGAAGTTGATTTTTGTGTAGAGTGTGAAGTATGGGTTACGTTGTTCTCTCTTCTGTGGATTTCCAGTTGCGTCTGCACTAAATCATATAACCAAAATCCTGTGTTACACACCAAATGCCCATTTATGTAGAGGTCTGTTTCTAAGCTCTCTATTCTGTTTCTTTGGTGTATTTATGAATCTTGGAGTGAATGCCACACTATCTTGATTACTCTGGTTTATGGAGCTTGATATCTAGTAGAGAATGTTCTCTTCCTTGTTCTTCTTCCTCAGGAGTGCTGTGGTTATTCTTTTCCCTTTGCATTTTTGTTCACATTTTAGTATAAAATCTTGTCAGTTTTCACAAAAATAAAATTATTGCAGTTGTGACTTAGATTGCATTGAATCTAGAAATAATTAGGGGGAGAATTGACTGTACAAAACTGAATCTTCCAATACATGTACATGGAATAGCCCTCCATTATTTAGGTCATCTTTAATTCCCTTTGTTGATGATTTATAGCTTCTGAACACAGTTCTTTTATGTTTTTTGTTAGATTTATTTCTAGTTATTTGATACTGTTTATGCTATTATAAGTGATATAGTTCTTTTAAAATTCATGTTCTGCTTGTTACAGGTATATATATAAATTTTAAAAAAATGTATATATATATATATATTGTGTGTGTGTGTGTGTGTATTGACCTTGTGTCTAGCAACTTGCTATTAAGATCACTTATTAATGTTAATAATTTATCTGTAAATTTCTTTGGCATTCCTTCATTGTAACCATAGTACCCATGAATAATGACAGTTTTATTTCTTTTTAAATATAACACATTTTAATTCTTTTTCTTGCTATTCTGTACTGGCTGGGGCTTCCAAAGCATTATAAAATAGAAGTCGGGGGAGCAAGCACCCTTGTCTTGTTCCAGATCTCAGAGAGTAAGCTTTCAGCAGTTCATCATAAAGTATAGGGTTTGCTGTTGATTTTTGTAATATTCTTTATGAAATTAAGGAGGTTTCGTGTTTTGTGTTTTTTTTAATTTAAGTTTGCTAAGGTTTCTTATTTAAAAATAATGACTGGATGTTGAATTTTACCAAGTGCTTTTTCTGTATTTCGTAATAAGATTATATGATTTTTCTTTTTTAGTTGTTGCTATGTTAAATTATATTGATTAAACCAACCTTATATTTTTGGGATAACTATAATCTGGTCATGATTTATTGTTTATTTTATAAAATTCTAATTATTAATATTATTGAGAATTCTTGCATCTATATTCATTGTATAAGATTAGCCTATAATTGTCCTTTTCATAATGTCTTCAACAGGTTTCATATTAGGGTAGTGCTAATCTCATAAATGAATTTGAAAATGTTCCCTTTTTGCCTCCTATTCTTTGTTAAGTTTTATGTCACTCTGTCATCATTTCCTCTTTAAGTGTTTGCTATAATTCCCCGATGAAGGCATTTGGGCCTGCAGTTTTCTTTCTGGGATTGTTTTTAATTATAACTTGAGTTTCTTTACAAGTCACAGGGCTAATTAAATTTTCTATTTCTTTTTGTGTTAGTTTTGGTAATTTTTCATTTTTTTTTTATGTTTAACCATTACATCCCTACCAGTGTATCTAGTAGTGTATTGAATTAGGTGCTCAATAAATGTTATTGAGTAAATGTTGAACAACTGTCCTTTATTTGCTGTAGGCCAGACATTGTACTAAGCACGTTGTATACATCATCTTATGTTAATCCTTACAAGAAAACTTCAGAGGAAGAGCCCTTTCTGTTGACTAATGTACTGTAGTGCTTCTCACTATTCTTATTTCCCAAGCTGTGTATCTAGACACTGCAGGGTGGCTGTAGGGTATTTTTGAGGGAAACATAATGACATCTCTCAGATATTCTGCAGATCGATGGCTCAAGGTGGTTTAACATCTCAACATTAAATCACACTCCATTTCTCTTGATGATATATTTTTGCAAAGCTAGATTTTCAGTAGTGCCATGAAAAAAACAAGACAAAACAAAACAAAACAAAAAAAACAAGTGTTACACAGAATCAGTACAGAGCAAGAAATGAAGGTGGCAGTCTCCTATTCCAATATTTGAGAAGCTATGCAGTCAGTACCCAATAGGCATACATATCCCATTAGTAAGTAATTGTCGTTACATGACATAATATATTTTTTCTTTTAATTTATTTGTATTATTTCTTCAAATGGCTATTAAATGTTAAGCAGTAAATACTTAAGTTGTTTGGCTCTGGCTTCTTAATAAATAGGACTGCTATTTTGGCCTAGGGGTGCCGTGAAAGCATTTGTGAGATGCTAAGGATGCTGTGAACTGAGAAAATACATGCATAGCTCTGCGGGTGTAGAGAAAAGAATGTAGAATTTATTTGGCATGGGATAGGAAATCAATAAGTAATACTTGTTATTGTTATATCAGAGCTAAGGTGTTATTGATTTCATAGTAATTCTCACAAGAGTATTTGAATTGAACTTGGAATGGCTGGTACTAACCCAAAAGTATACATCCCAAGAAATCTAAAATGTGATGACATGTGAATGATAGAAATATTTGGATATTATTCTGGTGTTTTGAAGATTGACTTATATAGGTAGGTGTTTTAAAATCATGACTTAGGTAAAATGTATTCTTAAATTATGTCTGATATGATAAAAATGTTACCTATCTCATAGGTTTGTTGCAAAGATTACATGAGTAAGCCTAAAGAACAGTGCCTGGCACATAACAAGCAATCAGTGAATGTTGAATATTGTTAATATTTATTGTTATTATCTATTTTTATTTATCATCCTAATCATTATCATCATAATCACACCACCACCACCACTACCATCTCTGAAGGGTGCATATCCCACTAGCACAGCAGAATTCTTGACCCATCTTAAAACATGGATAAAATTGTTTTGTTTTGTTTTGTTTTTTGAGAGATTAAGGAATCTGGGACTCGCACTGCTTTGGGCCTTTTTTAAAAAATTAAATTTATTGGGGTGATGTTGGTTAGTAAGATTATATAGGTTTCAGGTGTACAATTCTATAGTACATCATCTATATAGTACATCATTTGCATTGTGTATTCACCACCCAGAGTCAATTCTCCTTCCATCACAGTATATTTGACCCCCTTTACCCTCTTCTACCACCCTCTGGTAACCACTAAACTGTTGTTTCTATCTATGAGTTTTTGTTCGTCTTGTTCCTTTGTTGCTTTCAGTTTTATATCCCACATATAAGTGAAATCATATGGTTCTTGACTTTTTTTGTCGAACTTATTTTGCTTAGCATGATATTCTCAAGATCCATGCATGTTGTTGCAAATGGCAGTATTTATTCTTGTGGATGAGTAATATTCCATTGTGTATATGTGCCACGTCTTTCTTTACCCAATCATCTATCGAAGGACACTTTGATTGTTTCTATGTCTTGGCCACTTTGAATAAATGCTGCATTGAACACTGGGGTACATATATTTTGATGGATAAATGTTTTCAGATTTGGGGGGTTGATACCCAGATGAGGGATTGCTAGGTTATATCATAATTCTGTTGTTAATTTTTCGAGGAACCTTCATACTGTTTTCCATAGTGGCTGTACCAGTTTACGTTCTCACCAGCAGTGTAGGAGGGTTTTTTTCTCTCCACAGCCTCTCCAGCACTTGTTATTTCTTGTCTGGTTGATAATAGTCATTTTAACAAGTGTGAGGTGGTATCTCATTGTGGTTTTGATTTGCATTTCCCTAATAGCTAGGGAAGTTGAGCATTTTTTATATATCTGTTGGCCATTTGTATGTCTTCTTGGGAGAGGTGTCTGTGCAGGTCCTCTGCCCATTTTGAAATTGGATTGTTTGTTTTTTGTTGTTGAGTTGTATGAGTTCTTTATATATTTTGGATATTTGCCCCTTGTTGGAGGTGTTGCTTGCAAATGTGTTCTCCCATTTGGTTGGTTGCCTCTTTGTTTTATTAAACAAGAAACCATTAGGCTCATTTTTAATTGCCTTCACCCTGGAAGGGTTCCCTTTCAAATTCTTTGAGCCAGAATTTTACCAGTGACTGATCTGATAACATTCCTAAACTCTTCAGGTCCTAGTTCGTCACGTATTTGGAACAACCTCTAGGGAAACAAATTTAATTTTTCTTTCATTTATCAGATAGATTTAAAGTTTGCTTTTCTCACCTGTCTTGGTATTAATGATATCTGTGTTCTTGATTATTTTTTGGCATAAATTAACGTGTTTAGCCCATAAAGTCTCATACTGGGACAGTCACCTCTTAATAGCATTTGTAATATAGCACTTTGTGTTATTAAGTCATTTGTATGATCTTTTCAGTTCATAAAGTACTGTGATATTTGTTATTTTTATTATCATGATATTTCCCCTAAGGGCTGGATAATATCTTTATTTCATGGATGAAGAAAATAAGATCAGAAAGATACACATGACTCACCCATAATCACATGGCCAGGTTATGAAAGATCCCTGCCTAGAATTACAAATATTCTAATTTCCAGTTTAGTGCTCTTTTTATGACCCTGTGCTCTGCAAGATTTTGCCTCACATCCTAAAATTGGCACTAGAACATGGATGACTCAGAACTCCTGAAGTCAATTCTAGGTCCCATCTTTTGACCTTGGGAAAATCATTTATTTAACCTCTCTGAATCTTTATTTCTTCATTTGTGAAATTACATAGTAATACTATCGTAATTTTCCTGTGGGGTTGTTTGTAATTAGTGTTGGAACCAAGATTCAAACCCGTATTATCTGGTTCTTGAGTCTGTGCTCTTAACCATTAGTTACACTGACTCTTGCTGTCATAAAGGGATAAGTAAAATCGAAGCATGTCAGAGATGTGTAGTATGTTAGATATATTTTGGGATGTAGTGACTATCACTCCCAACTCTAACTGGATCTTCTAAAGTAACTCAGGGCTTCAGAGCTCTGGAGAATGGGGTTAAGCCAAATGTTTACTGCTTAAATTACCTGTGTTGTCATTCAAAATGCAGACGTACCATTGGAGAAAAGGCTGAGATGTTTTAGAAATGTCTTTGTTCTCAGATGTTTTTCAAAGACTGTCCAAAAATTCTATGTATTTTTTTCTTACAGCACTGGGAGGTGTTCAAAAAAGTAACAGAAGTTTTCATTTTAGTTCCTGCACTACTTGGTCTCAAAGGAAACTTGGAAATGACATTGGCATCTAGATTATCCACTGCAGTAAGTTTTTTCCTACCTCAAAGTATGTGTATTACCAATGCTGTTTCTATTATGGAGAACTTGTATCAGGAAAATTTCTTTCCTCTGCCTATCCAATAAATTTCTGGACCTCAGGATCCAAAATCCATTAATCTATAAATGAGTAACAAGACAGGCAAGGTTTCTGCTGTCATGGAATTTACATAAATGATTTCAGATATTGGTAAGGGCAGTGAAGAAAATAAAACAGGGTAATGTGATGAGGAGTGATTCATGAGGGCTATTTTATATTAAGTGGTTAGAAAAGGCTTCTCTGAGAGGTGACGTGTAAGTTGGAACCTGAGTAACAAAGTGAGTCAGCCACGTCAAAATCTGCGAAAAGACCATTCCAGGTTACTATCTTATCTGTTCAGTGTTATGATGTCAGGGTAATAGTGTGAAATATTTATAAGCTTTCTACACAGATTCACTTTAACAGGTGGGCCTGGGGCAGGAATACAAATGGGGGCCCAAATAACATATGTTCATGTAGTTCAAAATTAAAGCTTGTAAACAGGCTTACAGATTAAAAGAAATATATCTGTCTTTCTCCTTTGGCAAATATGTCACTTGGAAGATCTGGAAGTCTAATGAATTCTTGGATTTCTTGGGTTCTGTTTTAGAACACAGTGTTGTGGGGAAAGCCAGCCCCTGGTCTGAGGCCTGCCCTACCCCGCTTCCACTCCCAAGCCTTGGCTCTGTGTCCTGCACTTTGAAAGACCTCACACATACCTCAGACCCCACGTCCAAGCTCTTTCTATAGCCCCATCAAACAGCCACCCCTTGAGTACTCCTGGGGTCGGGCATGCACCCCATGGTGGGATGGTCTGCCTTCAGGAGGACTGGCTTCAGGAAGAGGCCCTGGCATTGGACTCCAGACCAAGTTTATGGTCCTAGGTACCTGGAGCACAGCCTAGGAGGCGATGAGGGATAGGCTTTGAGTGGGCACACACCTGGGCCTACTGGGTGTCAGTACATAGCTAGAAAGGGCCAGAGTAGGGCCCTCTAAGCCATGGGTCTCAAGAGCTAGGAGGCCTCTCACCAGATTTAGAATACTGCTAATTCTCGATTCTAGGCGTGTAAGCTTCTTTGGGCCTGAGAAAAATTACATGACTTCAAAGAGACTTTGACGCTGTCTTGTAATATACTACTTATTACAACAAGATGGAAGAGAACTTACGTATTAAAAAGGGTTACTTCAACAAAATAGCCTTAATGTCGTACTCTCAAGGTAGCAAAAATAGGCCTTACTAATAGCCCCTGGTTGTTTACAGAAAAAGCAGATTTTTATTACTGGAACCTTTTAAAGTAAACAGATAGATAAACCTTGAAGAATATAAGTATGTCTTACATGATATCTTCTTTAAAAGCCCTACCACTCTGCTCTTGAGAAGATACTGAAATTGGCCTGGATGTGGTAAAAGCTGAGACATAGATGGACATTTTTTTTGTTTGGTTGGTTGTTTTTTGGTGTCTTGGAAGCCAGATACATCTCTCCATCATTAGACTTTTAGATCTATGGTTTAAAGATAAATTTTTCTCATGTGATTATGTGAAGCAGTAAGTATGTGTAAAAATATTAAAATAAAATATGTTAGGGCAAAAATCTTGGACGCATCTAAAAACATTTAGAAAACATCATCATCAAGCAGTGTACAAAGCTTTAGTTTATAAAATTATTTCAGTGAAATTGCATCATTATTATCAACCAAATCTTTAAACCTAGGAATTAAAGAGGAAATAAATCTTTTTATCTTACCAAATATATGAGAAGAAAGAAAGCCTAATAATTTAGTAACACCATCATTCTCAGCAGTATCTAAACTGGCAAAACTAGTGAAAAACAATCTTGATTCTCTAATGACTTTTTTTGAAAGTGGACATCTATATGGTATTACAGATATGAAGTATGAGCACAGGATCAATCTAGAAACTTTCAGTGTTAATAAATTATTTCTAAGAAGTTTAATAATAAAGGTGCAATACAATTTTAAAACTCTGATTAAATTTCACATTTATTCTAGTATCCCAGAAGTTTATTATATAATGCTGACATTTGGTGTCACTGAATACAGATTTGAATGCTTGGCCATTTTGAATGTGTGCCCAGTATACCTGTAGCTTTTGTCTTAAAAAACAAAGCAAAACTGTTACATAGTTTTACTAAGGTTTTCTGAGTTGGTGAAAGTATATACATGTGTTCCATCTGCCATCTTTTCCCAGGGATCCACACTTGCATTATGTTCTAAGAACACATGGATCACCTAGATAGAACTCAATCCAAAAGGTTTTTCAGAAGCACAGGAGACTAAAGAAGAGGTCTTGAAAAACAAAAGTGGCAACATTTAAGGGAGAACAAGGTTATTAGAATGAGAGTTAAAAGGTGGCTTTAGTTTCATTTTGTTGGAAAATGATCTTTGTTCTGATAAATAAGGTTAAGCATACAAGCATTTAAGTAACTTGATAACTTTGCCAGGCAAACTGAAATTTTGGCTAGCTTAGCTCAAAGAAAATATTTCTAAAAGCAACATTCTTGAACATTATCCAGCATTTGTTTTGATTCAAATAGTAGATTAAACATGCCAGTTCATTTTGAAATAGGCCATGATGTTGGGAATCTAGTTAAAAAAGAATATGGTACAAATTAAATTGTTTAATTTGATCACATTAAAACTGAATAAAGGTGAATGTAATCTTCATACTTTTATTTGAACTTCAGTCTATTGTGGTATCTATATTTTATATTAGACCCTTTCCTCAGAAGTCTGGTTATGTTGACTTGTCCATTTATATTTAAGAGAGGAAGCTCCAAAGCTGATTAGAAGCTCAGCACATGGAAGGAACGTTATCAGTCGTGGTCTTGACTGTAGGGTGATCTAGCTGTGCCTTTCTTTGGGGAGGTGTAGGGGTGGAGTTGTTGTCTTTCATAGGTCAAGAATTATGTCACTGCTAATAAGATATTTGAGCCATAAACAAAAGGAATTATTTAGTTCTCTAAGCAATTAAGACATCATAAATTAGATGAATATACCATGTTATCATGGCTTGTTGCCATGAGTTACTACTTTCCCACATACTAATTTGCTTGCTTTTATTTTTTGAGGTTATTTGAGTTAGGGATGTCTCAGGCAATGCCAAGGGCCAGAGCCAGTCTGTTGTTATGTTAGATCATCCAGCATCAGCGGCTTGTTAGAAATGCAGATTCTCAGCCACAGTCCAAAGCTACTGAATCAGAAATGCTGGGGGTGTGCTTCAGCAGTCTATATCTTTTTTTATATTGTTAAATTTATTGGGATGACATTGGTTAGTAAAAATTTCATAGGTTCCAGGTGTACAATTCTACAGTGTATTGTCTATGTGTTGTGCTATGTGTTCATCACACAGAGTTCTCTTTCCATCACCATATATTCAAGACCCTGTCTCTTCTCCCCTCCCTCTTTTCCCTTCCCCCATACTCTCAGATAACCACTAACCACTGTAGTACTGTGTTCATGAGTTTTTGTTTCTTTGTCAGCAGTCCATATATCTTCTTTTTTTCTTTTTCTTTTTTCTTTTTTTTTTTTTTAATGTGGGTAGCTCCCTGGCTGGGAATCGAACCCAGGCCGCAGCGCTGACAGCGCCGAAGCCTAGCCACTACACCACCAGGGAACTCCCAGCAGTCTATATCTTAACAGGCTCTCTAGATGATTCTGATGCTCGTCAAAACTTCAGAACCATGGTGTTAGATGAATAGCATGGAGGCCAGTAGGGCTGGGACCAAGTGGGAGAGGAAGTAGATCATAGGGGATGAGATTACTTTGTGGACCATGACAAGGACTTTGGCTCTTGTGTGAAGTGGGAAACTATTGGAAGGTCTTGAATGAAGAAATGGTGTGATCTGATAGACATTTTTAACAGATTATTTTGACTGTTGTATTGAGACAAGGCTATGGAATGCTGTGGGGTGGGGTCAGCAAAGACTGAAGCAGAGAGACAAGTTGAAAAGTCTTTTGCAGTAATACAGGCCACAGGTGGTTTCGGTTTGGGTCGGGGTGGTAGCATGGATAATAGTGAGCCATAGTTGGAGTCCAGGATTCATTTTCAGAGAGAGACTACGGAATTGGCTGATGAGTTAGCTAAAATTAAAGACTGGGAGTAGCCACTTGAAATTTCCTCTGGATTTGAGAAGAATAAAAGTAAACGTATTAGTGAATGGAAAAGTAGTCAGTTGTGGCATCAAGCTATGATAACATGGTATAGTTATGTAGTTTACAGTGTTTTAATTACTTCGAGAATTTGACCTCAAGTTTGCTAGGCAGAGTACTACTATTCTTATAGAATGCTAGAGTCACTGTGAGCTGTATTCCAGATTTGATACTCTTGTCCATGGTCAAAGCAACTCTAGGTTAATGGCCCCTTAATAGCAAAATCTCCAAAGTCTTACCTTCTATAGATTCTTCACTGACTATTTTCTACTTGAAATTTTTATTACCTTCAACTTTGAGGCCCCACACTCCTCACACATTCTCTCTCCTCTTTCATTGCTACTTTTCGTCTGTTTTTTGTTTGTTTCTTTTTCTTTGCTGCCCCTCTTGATTTGAAGTTTTCCTAAAGATTTTGTACCTTGCTGTACATGTTCTCTGTTGTCATTTATTTCATGTAGTCTACCACTTGCACATTGCTGACTCAGATCCCTGTCTCCACCCTCTTTTCTGACCTCCAGGGCTGAATTTTAAATTGTCTGTACCACTCACTACATTAAAAACTAACCTGATTATTTTCTCTATATTTCTTATCAGTTTATTAACATGGCCAATCTCCTCATGCCTCTTCTCTATCCAGTTACTGTCTTGTAGACTGTCATTTCCACCTGTGAGATCCTTCCCTCTCTCTCCTGCCCCACCTGCCACACAACCTTAATGTAGTTGCCTGTTGTCTCTAATTGGGATTGCTATATTTGATTCCTAACTGTACTCTCTGGTTCCAGGGAGAAGGGTGAATAATTGTCATTTTTTTTTAAACTTAAATATTCTTTGAAAGTCAGCCTTTTCATCTATGTGCAAAAAATAATTCTTTTTAAAATTTTACAATTTTCCTGTATAATATTAATTTTACTTGTAAAAGTAGGAATAAAAATCATTATAACTATAGAAGGCCAGTCTATGATTACTTTCATCTTTTTGTTCCATGAAAGGGTCTTTTCTCATTTTTATGATTATCTACAGGAGAATCAGGATAAATGAATTTATAGGATTATAAGGAAGGCCTTCAGAAAGAATAAAGATAGAGACCTTAAAATGTAAGATATCAAATATAGCCTACTCTGTTGAAGATCAGTTGTCTTAAACTTATTATTTCATAAAGCTAAAGCTTAAATGTTCACAGATAAAAAAGATAGGTAAATAGACAAGGTTTCCTATTTTAACAAGGGAAACTTAATAATGATGAATCTATTATCAACTTTATCTTGCCCTCTTACTTGAGTCAAAATGTATTTCTAAAGGTATGATTAACTTGAATAATTTTTTTCCTGGATTTTGTCTTTACAATAATAGATATAGTATAATAGATATTATTATAGAAATATAACTGTAGTATATAATTGGAAAACAAACCAAGTACTGTGGTTCTATAATTTGTTGGGTTTAAGTTCTCTTGCCTGAGGTCTAAAATATTCTGCTTCTGAATGCTAGATATGAGTCAAAAATAGTATCCCTTGTCCTTCTTTTTTAAAGTCTGTAAAACTATTTCCCAGAAGCAAATTGCCTAGCACAATTTTATGAGCACTTTCCCACTCTAGGCAAAACTAATTTCTGTTGCCTCAAAACTCTTCTCAGAGAACTCTTGATTCTCTGAAATTATTTTTATCACATTTTACCTTTTTAATTCATTAATTTAAAAAACATTTTTGAGACTTTACTATATGCTAAGCACTGCTCTATGTGCTAGGGTATCAGCAGCAAACACAATAGAAAAGGTTCCTGCTTTCATTGAGCTTACATTCCAGTGGAGGGGTATGAAGAAGTTAGCAAAACCTCCTTTCCCAATAATGTTAAGTTAGACTTTCAAATCAAATTGTAAAACTTCTAAAATAAAGAAAAATTAAAGCCCAAATAATGATATTAATAACTACAACATGATTTAGATGCAGTTACAATCTCAGTATTGTTTTCTCAGTTAGGTGTAATTCTAAATTTTACATGTTCTTGTCACACAAACCTGATTGTTAGATAGATATGGATCGCATGTTCCTATTTTTCATTTTAAGGTATGTTTCTTAAGTTATAAAAACCAACCTCTAGCCAGTGCTTTGTGGAGTGTAACTACTTATCTGTAATCTAAAACTGTTTCAGTCAACTAGATTTGTTGTTACACCCTTTCTTTGAATAAATTGCACAAATTCCAAGTCTAATATGTGACCCATTTCAATGCATAGTATGTATCTGTGAAATAATCACCACAATCAAGATTATGAGCATATGCAACAACCCCTGTACATCCAGAAGATTTTAGGGTGTGTGTACATTTGTGTGTTTGTATTTTACTGTATTATGTTTTATTGTATAACATCTCAAGCATATCAAAATATGTATCAGGGTTCCAAGTTCTAGTTAATGGCAGAATGAAGTGGTTCAATGAAACCTCCCAGAGAAAAACAATTATAAAATCTAGACAAACTATTTGAAGGCAATGGAAAGTAATCAAAGCAAGGAGAAATTAGAGTGTACCCTTAAAAGATCATAACTATAGTGGGTAAAATTGGAACTTTTATGGCTGTTTTGTCTCAGAGAGTTCCCCGTCCCTGCATCTCATGTGGCAGAAAACCTGTAGTCTTACCATCTTGAGGTGGTAGAGGTCAGGGTCTGGCAAAAAATGAAAAATGAAAGAAAAAAAAAGAGGTAGATTTGTGAGAGGGGTCTGTACTTTAAAAACAAAACAGCTGAAATCTGTGCGTGTTTGTCGTTTTTACTAAGTGCTTTCTGTGACTTAATGCATAGCTCTAGTGGCAGAAAGTTAAGTTTTACTGGTTTGAATTATCAGACTCAGTTTGGACCCGACAGAGCAGGGGGAAATTTATGGGGAAATCCCAGATATAAGAGAACTGTAGAGAAGATGAGTCCCAGAATCTGAGTATTAATTCTGCCCAAGTCTTTTGCTGGCTGTTAAATGACGGGGCAAAGGAGACCCCCCAAGAGCTAGGCTAAAAAGCAATAGTTGGTAGCTGAGAACCAAGCAGAGATTTTTAGCAGCTGCACATTGTAGGAGAAACCAAAGTCTGTAATTTGAGTCTCTGCAAATTAATTGCTCATTACCGGGGAAATCCAGGAATCCTCAGAAGAACATAACGCTATTCAGGCATTACACACATTTTTATACTGTCTAGTTTTCAACCAAGTAAGTAAGCAAAAAGAAAAAGAATTTTTTAAACACCTCAAGCATGCTGAGTGTGAGACTGGTTGGGAATTCAGAATCATATTTAAAGTGCAGTATGAGTTTATCAGATTTACTAAAGAATTATCTTTGAGATTAAGACTTTACATGCTGTTTAAACAGAATAAAGAGCTTATAGATTATTCAGTGATACATGAAAATATCCACCTCAACAGGTAAATATTGGGAAGATGGATTCACCCATTGAAAAGTGGAACCTAATAATTGGCAACTTGGCTTTAAAACAGGTAAGTTATACAATATTTGTTTTCAGATCTTGGGTGTTACTTGTAAGAATAGAATACATTTTAGTGCTATTAAACCTACCATTTAATTGTTTCAAGGAACCCAAAACAATAATTTAGTACTGTGACGAAGTGATGGAATAAATACCCAGATTTCTGAAAGTTTTCTTTGTTTAGAAACTAAGTATACTCTTCTAAACATGAAAAATATATAATACATAAAATATAGAATAAATATACAAACTATTTTCTAGTGTAAGTGTGTAATAGAGTCAGAATTTGAGTTGATACCTGTATAAATAAATATTTATTTATTTATCGCACTTTATTGCTGAGGTGCTAGTTTTCTACTTTGATTTTTTCTGCAAATCCTGTATTTAATTAAACTTAGCTCTTTTGTATATATTATTGTCAGATGTTTATTTCAGTTGAGTTTTCCTCAATTTGTGTTACTGGTGTTAATATAAATGAACACATTAAATTGTTAATTGCGTATACACTAAACGTGGATTGTATATAGATTATCTACTGTTCTTTCTAATCCCATGTGAATATCTATTCTTCTCCTACCACTTCCCTGTATCCATCAAGACAAGACTGCAGCCCCCTAGTAACCCTCACAAGTGTGAGCCTAGGACATGCTCACTTATTTAATTTTAGGTCAACTAGGACATGATGTTGAGAATATGGTTGCAGATCGCTTGTCAGCCTTTTGACTAAGACCAAGTGTAGAACATGGTTGCAGAAAAGTAATCTCATATATTGCATTTCACAGGCAAATAATTAAGGGAGCCCTTGGAATATAGGTTTTTAAAAATATATCTGTGCAATTACTTCTAAAATCATAGGGTTAGAAATAAGAAAATATGGTATCTAATCTTAGTTCTAACTTTAACCAGCTGAATAACCTTTGTTAGGTTAACTTAACCTTTCTGGGCTTCACTTTTCCCTTCTAAGTCACAGCATGATCCTTTTCACCTTGAAACTATGGGAATTTTTTCAGGGGTAATAATCAAAATGTATACAAACCACTAGACTACTGGTTGGTATAAATTAATCTATAAATAAAAATTTAAAATATGTTCCATTTTGTTTTTAAATATCCTAAACTTTTACCAAGTAATATGAATTAAAGTATAAATTATTCATCAAATTATTCTAATAATTTTTCCTTCCACTTTGAGTCTCAGCCCTTCCCTTGTCATCTTCTCTCCCTGCAGCTGTTGGTCAGGATGGGAGCCAGAGATACGTGTCGACCATAGGCTCCCTTGCTCTGTATTTTATTTCCAAGAAATAAAAGCTCTGTGAAATCCAGAGCTCCCTAGTTCTGTGTTTTATTTCCAATAAAAACCTTGGAATCACAGTTCTAGAATTTGCATTATTAATTAATTTTATACTGCTTTTACATATATTATTTACTAACCAGTGTGAAAATGCTAACCCATTTTAACAGCTGGTACAGCCATAGTGATGCCGACAGCTCTTCACCTACGGGCAGCACCAGCAGGAGCTGTAATGAAAGTTCAGGGGCCCAGAATCAAGGCCACGTTCGCCCTAGCTCTGGCTATTCTGTTAATTTACTAAATGACACGATTCCACTGTTTGGGTATTTTTACCCAGAGCCCTGGATTTTAGCACATGGGTTGGCTTCAGAGAGTCTGAGCACCCAGAAATCCTACTGAAAATACTGAATGCATCTGTGTTTTCATGGAGAAAAGAATCTCTATAAAATTATCTGCAGATTGTCAAAGGAGTCCATGACACAAACACAGTTAAGAATCAGTGAAAGAGATGATTCCTTTAGGGTTTTTTTTTCAGTTCTGACATTTTACTGAGATGATTCTAAGAATTCAGTCTGTTAATTTTTTTATTTTCTGTGTTTTTATGTGTGTGTATTTTCTTTATGTGTTGCTTTATGCCACCACTGTGGGAAGCACCTTATGTATTTGTGTAATTCATTTAAATCTCAAAATAGTTCTTTCACGTTCAATATTATCATTGTCACTTTTCAGATTAGGAGCTAAAGTTTTTATAGCATTAATTGTAATTGTGATTATATGTAAGGTTATTGTTTAATGTATATTTCTTCCACCAACCAAGAGCTCTGTGAGAGCAGGGAATAAATCTATTCTGACCACTGCTATAGCCCAACCCGAAGCACAGCACCTGGTACATAATAGATTCTAAATTGATACATGTCGAATGAATGAATTTAAATAAATTGCCACAAGATTAATTGAAATAGCCAGGAGTCAATTTATCATTGGATTATAAAATTCAGTCTCTTGCCAACAAGCATCAGACTTCAGTTTTGTAGGTTGGGTGCTTCCCAGTCTTAAGGTTGTTATTTTCTTAGATCATCTGTGGATTACATCATCAAAGTCCCTTGAGGTGCTTGTTAAAAACAGATTCCTGGACCCTGTTCTATACCTATTACCACCAGATAAGAACAGTTTGAGAACCCACCACCTTAGGGAATATTAAAATTAAAATAGAGTAGCTTTTTTAAAAAGGTAAGGCAACTCAGTTACCATATACAATACTTTCTTCTGATTTCTTCTATGCATAGTTACATAATCAGATTTAAGAATGTTTTTGAAATGAATAATTCCATTATTAAAAAAAATTTTTTAGGTTCAAGCAACAGTAGTTGGTTTCCTAGCAGCTGTGGCGGCAATTATACTGGGCTGGATTCCAGAGGGAAAGTACTACCTTGATCATTCCATACTTCTGTGCTCCAGCAGTGTAGCCACTGCCTTCATTGCGTCTCTGCTGCAGGGTGAGTAAGTTTACAAGCATCTCCTCGACAGTTTTTGTTTCTTTCAGATGGTTTATTTCCCAAGTTGATGCCTATTTTTATTTAAGTGATACTTGTTCATAATAAAAACAAACAAACCAAAAATGTTATCTACAATTATTTCAGATATACTGAGTTGCCAAAAATGTGTACACATTTGAAGAGATTTATCTAGGTATTACATAAATACTGATGGTGACCACTTTGGGCTCCTCTTGTCATTGCAGAAGTCAAACATAACTCGTTACCAGTACATACTGAGTATGACAATTTTAATGCAGTTTTTTTCCTTTCTTAAATGTGTATATATATTTTTGGCATCCTCTCTATTTATATTTATTATGTGTGAACTTTAGTGTAGAACAGGCTTTCTGAGTTGTCTACTGACCTTAGGTACCCTGGTACAGTTCCCAAACAAGATCAGGAAAATAGCCTACATATTCATTTGTTTTGTTAAGTTAATTGAGAAACTCCTGTCTGGAAATCACACAGAGGAGTTACTGGCTTGTCAGTTGAGTAACAAGGATTCCAGGAATTCTGAATTCCAAAAGCAGTGTCTCTGTTAAAATTTTTTCAAGTTTCAGATTTCAAAAGAGATTCTTCATTATCTCTGTGGCAGTACAAATACTACCATGTGCTTAACACAGCATATTGTTGGCTACAGAACTGGAAAGAACCAGGTTTAAAAAATTAACTATAAGTACATTAGAAATTTTCAGTTGGGATATCATTTTTTTATTTATTAATATGAACTTTACACTAGAGAACTAGATTATTATGGAAATATAATCATAAAGACTTGGTTCTTTTTATTTTATAATTGCTATCTTCTGACCCTTATGTTACCAGCACCTGATTTCTAAAGTAGTTTCAAGCATTTTGTTTTAGTACTTAAATTGTATCAGGGATAGTTTCTTGTCTATACAGTCATGTGCTGCATAACAACATTTCAGTCGACAGTGGACCACACGCAAATATATGATGGTGGTCCCATATGATAATGGAGCTGAAAAACTTCCATTGCCTAGGGGCGTCATAATCGTTGTGCTGTCTTAGTGCAGCACGTCTGTGGTGACGCTAGTGTAAACCAACCACTGCTGCCAGTCATACAGAAGTACAGCACGTACGGTTATGTACAGTGTGTAATAATTTGTAACGACAATAAACGATTATGTTACTGGTTTATGTATTTACTATGCCTATATATTATGATTTTAGAGTGTATCCTACTTATAAAAAATTGCTGTGAAACGGTATGATGTGTTATGTGGGCAACAGCCTCATGTCTCATGTTTACTGTGCCTCAACTGTCATTTTTCTGTTGTGCTGGATTTAATCTCATGTTGTTTTGCAGTTAGATAATGTACAGGCTTGTAGCTTAGGAGCAATAGGCTATACTTTATGGAGTAAGTGTGCAGCAGTCTCTACCATCCAGGTTTGTGTTAAGTGCCCTCTATGATGTTCGCACAATGACAGAATCGCCCACTGATACATTTCTCAGATTGTATCCTGTTGTTAAGCGGCATATGACTGTACATAAAATTACTAGAATTGGATGGAGTCAACACTGGCCAAAACAGGTTACATTAAGCTATTAGAAAATAAATTTCTGATTTAAAAAGAAAATGTTAAAGCATTAGCACTCTATTTGGGCTGATTTGCTTTTGTTTTCTTTCTAATTTTGTTTCACTTAGAGAATTGTTTTTAAAAATTCAGTCTAGCAAGTGTTTGTATTGCATAGAATTTTTTAAACCATAAAATTTCAGATTTTAAAAATACATTTGTTTAATGTTTCTTAATTTGAATGATGTATGTTCTCATTTTATGATAACTTGATCTTTTTAACCACCTAAATATATGTAGAGCAGATACTATTAACACCTTCTGTAGGTGAGAAAGCTGACTCAGGTAAGGTGACTTGTCCACTTTCATCATCTTGTTCACAGGAAAATTACATTTAAAACCTGTTTCCTGATGCCCAGCTCTTGTCCTTGATCTGTGATGGCACAATATTTTTTTTTAGCTGAAATGATAGAGATGGCATTGTAAATATGCTGATTTTGAAAAAAGATTTCTATATGATCACATCTTGATTGATAATTGCATAATGCATTTTAAAAACTTTTCTGCCATTGCTTTTTTGTTCTTTAGTGATATTTTGGGAAGGTAAGTCCATAGATTGAAAAAGCCTCCAGAGTATAAGATGCAAGATATTGTTTGAAGTCAGACAAAAATTTTACTATTAGTCACATTAGGTGGTGAACTTATTATACATCAAGTTGACAATGCACTGTAGAATTATATGCCTGAAACCTATGTAATCCTTGCTAACAGATGTCACCCCAATAAGTCTAACAATAAAAATGAATTAAAAAAAAATTTTACTATTAATAATTTTGGCTTTATGTATTCCTTACAATCTGCGTGACCTTCGGCTAGAATTTAAACCCCTCCTAGAACCTCAGTTTTATTATCTGTAAAATGAGTTTGGCTAGAATAAAATTATTTAGCGTTATTTTCAGTTTAAAAATACTGTGAAATCCTTGTGTGTGTGTGTGTGTGTGTGTGTGTGTGTGTGTGTGTGTATATATATATATATATTTATATAGAGAGAGAGCGAAAGAGAGAGATTTAGGTTTCCATACTGCTTTTTGATTAGCATATCAGTAAACTAATCTTAAATTGTCTCTCCACTGAGTGTATTAGCATGAGAATATCTATACAATTAGGTATAGATACAAATGTTATAATTTTTCTCCCATTTCTATGATTCAGGATAATAAGGATTTAAAAGTATAAGTACATGGCCACATTTTTATCTTCTATTCTTTAGTTGTAGGTTCCTACACAGAAACTTGGGGTTTAGGGAGCATTTGAGATCTTGCTCCAGCATATTTCATCAATTTGGCTCGAATAAATTTTTACAAAAATTAAAAAAAAAAACAAAAAAAACAAACAACTTTAGGTTTAAAGAATATCTTTTACAAAGACAGCTTACTGTATTCTGGCCCCATGTTCAAAATTTAATTACTTCCCTCCTCTTAATATTTCAACACTCTTAAATAATAAAATGAAGCATTTCTGGCTACCACTGGGTGAACAAATTTGTTTTTATTCATTTTCTTCCCAATTGCCATTCATAAATACTATTTACCTTCTTTGACATTTTCATGCTTTGAGGATTAAAATAAAATCTTTGAACTTAATACACACAGACACATTACATCTCAGACACACGTTACTAAATTTGAAACTTTAGCTTTAGTGTTATTTTACAGAGGGTTTCCAGGTATCTAAAGGTAACATTGAACTTCTCAAAATCTGTGATTCCCCACTTGGAATTTGGTGAAAGGCATTTTGCCAAAGTATTAGCATAAAATGTTTGTTTGCTTTATTTAGTCAGCTTATCTAAGCAGTCTAACTGGAGTTGATATGCTCTTTGTCTAGCCTGTATATTTCAGTATTTCGGGGGATTGACTGTCTTTAAAAATCATAGAATAAAAGTAATGCGCTTTCTTTCTTCTAGGAATAATAATGGTTGGAGTTATCGTTGGCTCAAAGAAGACTGGCATAAATCCTGATAATGTTGCTACACCCATTGCTGCTAGTTTTGGTGACCTTATAACTCTTGCCATATTAGCTTGGATAAGTCAGGGTTTGTACTCCTGTCTTGGTAAGTTAACTTGAAACTAAATGTTTATTTAGAGTCTCTTTAAATAAATACTGTAACAGCAGTACCATGAATCTGTGGTGGTCTCCATCCGTGTTAGAACTGTGGTTGAGACTGATTAGAACAACAACTGTCCTTTGTTGTACACCTACTGTGAGTTATGGTTCCCATATATATTTTTTTCACACATTTTTTTTTTCTTCTTAATAGAGTTTAAAACTCTATAAGGATTATCATCTCTAATTAAAGATGAGAAAACTGAGAATCATACAGATTGTGTATGTTCCCACTACTGGTAAAAACTTGAACACAGGTCTGTCATATCCTGTGACTTCCGCTCTTTCCTCTAAATGTGTAACCAGAGAGAAGTCAACCTACAGTGTTCTGATACATGTGTTGTGCTATTGCCCCAGAACATAAGGTTATGGTGGTGCTTGAAACTTAGTGATTTTCTCACCGTCAGAAACCAACGTGGCAATTAACAAAAATAAAAAAAAATTGTCATGAAAATAAGTCTGAATGCTGGTGAAATTGGAGTCATTTATATATGTTATTCCTGATAATAGTGATGAAGTATTTATAGAATCTAATGAATTGTTTTAATGCATATTTATACTCTGGGACTATTGTCAATGTAAATGAATATGAGTTATGAGAACTGGTTTAGTGTTAAAAGTTGAGTGTAGGTAATTTTTTAAGATGCCAAATTTTAAAAAATTAAAATAGAAACCCACAGTAATAAAGAAAAAAAGAGTTTATAAGCTAAGCCAGAGGCATTTATTCACATATTCTCATATATTTTTATGGATTATACAGATTTATGATATACTTTGGACCAAATCTAAAGTACATTTTGGTTTGAAGAAGAGTCTCAGATAATGTGTTTTTCAACTAAAGAAAGGGCTGTAACCTAACAAAGGCAGGAATTTTTTAGTACTTTGGGAGATTTTATTTAGTATATAAAATTACCTTAATCATTTAGTGAGTGGAGTAAAACCAATATTCAATAATACTTGATATATATGTCCAAGGATTCTTCTTCTTGTTTAGAAGATAGGATGTTTCCACTTGAAGAAAGAAGATAATAAATGATCAATGGCCTACTTGTAAGATCTTGTTCTCATAGGTCTGGGGTTTTTGATGTGAAATGTACAAGGCATGACGTAAATTCAGATATATTCAGGATAATCCTTAGTTTCTCTCCCATTCAAAAGAAAGCCCAGAAAAATGAAAGTTATGTTATTAAAGGGATAATCTACTCTAATGTATACTCTTAGGGTGATAATTGGTCATACTTTTCTCCTGTAAATTATTATACAATTTAGATAATTGATGCTGAAGTCAGGGATTGAACTATTAGCTTATGGCTGATATTAGAGAATGTGACTTAATGTTGCTCTCCTACTCTGTTAAATTTACTCACACACTCATAGGCAGACAGCTGGACACGTTGCAGGCCTCACCCTCTGCAGGAGCAGGCTGCTAACTGTTGGGGGAGGGAGTCTGTCATCAGCAGGCTGGATCCCAAGAGGAAAGGATGAGTTAGGCATGCTTAGTGCCTTTCCCCAGCCTTACCAATTCGGTAAGTCTGTCTCACTTTGAGGAGGAGGTAAGCGAGAAGAAGGAAGGAGTAGAAGAGGGTAAAGGGTTTCTTCCTAACATTATTAAGAGGACAGAAACTCTATGGGTCCGGCCAGGAACATTGAGGGCGTAGGTAGAGATGGAGATGGTAGTGATTCTGGGATGGGTTCCCTTACATACATTAAAAAAAAAAAAGTTGGGGAGTTCCCTGGTGGTGTAGAGGCTTAGGCTTCCGTGCTGTGAACGCTGCAGCCTGGGTTTGATTCCCAGCCAGGAACTACCCACATTTAAAAAAAAAAAAAAAAAAAAGTTATGTAATTTGCAGACTTGGGTACTTAAATTACCATGCAGTCATTTGTAGCATTATTTCTCAGTGGCTTACTAAATACCAGTGTCTCCTCAGTTAAAGCCACAGTAGTAAAAAAGTAAGAAAGAGAATATCACTGGAGAATGTTATAATAAATATAACCATGTTATCATGATGCAGACCTCAGTGTTAGGAGATTCCAGAAGATAAATCACTTTCGAGGAGAATAATGTGGGCTGACTTTTCAAATTTTAGTTTTAAAAATTATCCAAGTGATAAATGCTCCTTATAAAAGACTTAATCATAATGTGTTGCCAACTAAAACTTTCAGTTTTTGAGTTATATGTGATATATTAATAGCTTAACTGCATCAAGAAATAAAGTGAAATGGAATAATACCAGCAGAGACCCTAATTTTGAAAAATAATTTTATTATTAAATATTGCTTAGGCTTTTCTACACTTTCACTTGTCTTCTGAAGGATGGCTCCAAATAATTCAAGACAAATTAATTAAAATAGGATCTTTTACATTTCATGTATATCATCTATTTCCCTAAAAAGATACTATTTTTAATCAGCTCCTGTGATACCATGATGTATAAGAAGTATATATTTGGTATTCAGATCACAATGTATTTCTCTCACATATTTGGTCTTCATCCAGGGTCTCTGGCTGACAGCTCCCAAAAGCCTTGGAATTTTCTGAGTGATAAGAGGAATGGGAGCATCTTTTGTCATAATATTTTGTCCTCTGAAGCAGTTGCTTCAGAGCCATAAGGTGAAACGGGTGTCCTGTTATTCACGACAACTGGATATTAATCTGGTAACTTTTGGAAAGCACCTTTGGATGGGGGCTGGTCGCCAGGCGAACATACCAAGAATAAAAGCTTGGATCTATTCCCACCTCCTGATGTCTGGGGAGGGTGAGAAGGGCTGGGGGACCAAAGCAGTCACCAATGGCCAATGATTTAATCAATCATACCTATATAATGAAGCCTCCAAAACACTTCAAAAGGATGCAGTTCAGAGAGTTTTGGGGTTGGTGAACACGGGGAGATTTGAGAGGAGCTTCGTACTCCCACAGGGCATGGAAGATTTGCATCCTTTTCCCCATACTTGCCTTGGACATCTCTTCCATCTAAGTTATAATACATCCTTTTATAATAAACTGGTCATCCAGTAAGTAACATGTTTCTCTGAGTTTTGTGGGCCAGTCTAGCAAATTAAACCCAAGGAGGGATCATGGGCACCTCTAATTTATAGCCATTTGCCCAGAAACACAAGTGGCAACCTGAATTTGTAATTGGTATCTGGGGGGTAGGCAGTTAGCCCTTAACCTGTGGGCTCTGATGCTGTCTCTGGTATATATAGGGTCAGAATTGAGTTAAGTGGTGGGACACCCAGCCCTCCACCCCACACTAGAACTGCTACTAGAATCGTAGCTACTGACTGATTCCATAGCTGATAATTTAATAAAGGTTTTTCTGAAGGGTCAGTGTTTGCATTTGTGAAGTGTCTGCCTTGTGAGCACTAGGGGGCCTCATAAGACCAGCAGTTGTAAGCCTATTGTTAGTGCTATTCTGAATGCAAAGATTAGGAGCCCATGCATTTAAGTCCCAAGACGCCATTCATCCTGCTGAGATGCCCAGTTCTTATAAACAAAGTTGAGTTCCTGTACTATATTGGAAACACTTAGCAGTCTTTAGAGGTAAACAGAGATTTTCATGGCAGCTATAGACTTTGGTTATATGAGTATTTAGAGGCCATGTATTATATGGCTCTCAAAGAACTGGGCATTGGGAAAAAAAAGTCTCAACGTAATGTCTCACTTAGGATTTGAGATATTCAGAAATGACTTTCAGCAGCTCCCCTCATGTCCTGTTGATACTAGTACTAAGACTCATTCAACATTCATTCAATGTACTACCTTTTTTTGTGTGTGGAGAGGGGTTCCCTGGCTGGGAATCGAACTGGGACTCAACGTTGAGAGCACCGAAGCCTAGCCACTACACCACCAGGGAACCCCCTACCTTTCTTTTAGTCCTGATAAAATTTGCTGATTTCTGATATCTGAAGTAAATATGGATTTTCTCCCATCTCACCTCTTCGGCACTCAAAACAAACAAATGCAACACAACACAACAAAACAAACAAACAAAAAGACCAAACAAGCCCAGAACTTACTTAACTCCTGTTGACTTTATGTTTTGGAGTCACCTGAGTTAGTCTTTATTACTCAATGAACTTAAAGTTTAAGCCTGGTATTTAGGTCTCCTGGAGGTGGTAGAAACTTACCTTCTCAAGGTCCTGCCTGCTCCCCCTTCCTTGTACCTTTCGCTCTGTCCAAACTCAGCCTTTACTGATTCTCATACAAGCTTGCAATTTTTCTCTTATCTTTATGTCATTTCTGTCCTCTCCTTGAAGGCTATTCAGAATCCTCATTTTTCTAATGCTAAATTTGTAGACTTCCCCAATCTTAGATGATCCTTTTCTCCCTGAGTTCTTGTAACACTTTACTGATACTTCTGACATTCTTTACATTTGGGCAGTCAAAGGATTTCTGTATGAGGATATAAGCTTCTTGAGGACAACACTGTTTTTATTTATTTATTTTTGTAGCACCCCATAGTGGATGTTAAGTGAATAGCACTTCACCAAATGCTTTTTTACTTTTGAAAGCTATCCAATTAATGTGAGTAGAAGTTATTTAGGAGTGTTAACACACGTGGAAATAAAGACAGATATCTCGCTAAATGATTTTGTCATAACATAATAAATTACAACAAAAAATTATCCTTTCAATGAAGACTTAGTATTTGGGAAATATTGGAAGGGTATCTTGCCTCAGCAGAAGGTATCTAGAGATTAGTATCATTATAGAAAAATTAAAATGGCAACATATGGCTAGAAAAGATCTATTTCAAATGGAAATAGAAAGTTTAGAGAGTCACCTAAGCTCTAGAGTATGATATGCTTTGGTATGACTTGCAGAGGAAATATAAAGGCATTTATACATTCATGTAGTCATCTTTAAACATGTAGTAACCTTTGAAAGCTATTTAAAGGGTCTAAAGTTGGGCCAGTAACTGAAATACCTGTATACAACAATTGTCGCCCTTCTTGCTTGCATAATTTTAAGAGGATTTTAAAATCTCCTTTTCAGTTATTTTTAACTGCATAGCCATATAATTCTTGTATGTAGGTGATCTTTATTGATTTGAAAAATTATCAGATATTCTCTTTTTAGGCAAGATCCTAGAAGCAAAATGTTGATTGATTTCTCATTCTGCAAGGTTTACTTTAAAAACATGGCTTAGTTTGGCTTGAAGCTGTAAGAGCAGTAACAATCAGCCTCAGGTTGTTACTTTAGTTCTATGGAGACGAACAGGGATGCCACTAGTTATTTACAGGACATTCTGAAATGTCACTGCCTCAGTGTAGCAATGTGAGTAGAATCTAAATTTGTCGTGCATGTCATTCTTTTTTTTTTTTTTTTTTTTGAGATTGTATAGGTTTTTATTTTAATGTCCTAGCTTTGGAAATCACAGAGCATATTATATTGGTTAAAGCGGGCACAACCGTACTCACATTCAAGGGGAGAGGACATGAATCCCTATCGATGGGAAAAGTGTCAAAAATTTGTGATCATGTTTTAAAACTGTAGTAGAGTGGGATGGAGTAGAGAAATAATGCAATGAGATATTTCAAACTCCAGATGAACAGTGACATCAGTGACATTAATTATAAGCTTTCTCTATTTCTGTTTCTAATTATTAAACCCTTTTTATTTTTTTACTCAGAAATAGAAGAAAAGGAAGAAGAAAGAGCAAAGACATGAGATGCCATTAATATTTTGTTGTAGTTTTGTTAAATAATGTTTTCTCTCAGGGCTTAAGTAGAAAGCTGGAGTCTGGTATCTTTATGAAAGATACAGACTAGAGAATGAACATTTAGTGGGGGAAAGGGTAAGGATTTAATTCATAGTGATTTTTTTAAGAACTGTAACTCAAGATATCTTGCCTAAAGGTTTCACATTGATATAAGTGAAAACTGGGCATATACACTTTTTGCCTCTTGGGCTTGAAACTTTCTTTTAGCCCAGTCTTTCCATTTATTTTATTATAAACAGTGCATGTCATTCTTATTCAAGAGTTTTTCAGCACTGTTTTATCTTCGTTTAGGGTGATACTAGGTCAATTTAGTGAGAAAATTCTGATGGTAATTATATAAAGGGCATTTAAAAAATTGTTTAAAATTGTTTACAGTAAACCATTTAAGAAACGTTTATTTTATCAGGGTTTTCCCATTCTTTTTTTAATGTTTAAATTTTGTTTGGAGATAATTTCAAAGTTAATAGCATAGTTTCAAAAATAAGAATAGTACCAAAAAAAACCACTTGTATAACCTGTACCCCGATTCACTTAATGATAACTTTCTACTCCATTGGTTTCATCTTTTCTCTCTCCTTCTTTTTCTCTATGTACGTATGTAATGTATGTTTGCATGAACGTGTGCACAGTCTTTGTCATTTATGACATTGACATTTTTGGAGAATAGTCTCCCTCCTTTTTTTCATTGTTGGAATTTTGAAAAATTGAGATACAATTCATATACAAGTCACCTTTTAAAACTGTACAATTTAGTGGGGTTTTATACATTCCTAAGATTGTGCAACCTATTATCTAATTCCAGGATATCTTTATCACCCCAAAAAGTTACTCCTCATTCCTCCCTTGCTCCAGCCCCTACTTTCTGTCTCTGAATTTGTGTGTTCTAGACATTTCAAAAAATGGAATCATATGATATATGACTTTTTATATCTGACTTATTTCCATTGGTATGTTTTTAAGTTGCATCTGCATTGTGACATGAATCAGTACTGAATAATTTTCCATTGTATAGATTAATATTGCTGAACACAAATGTGGTTATATCACATTTTGTTTATGATTCACCATTTGATGGACAGTTGGATTGCTTGCACTGTTATCAGTAACGCTGCTACGAACATTTTTGCATGTTTTTATGTGAACATATGTCCTCAGTTCTCTTGATAAACACCTGGGAGTGGAGTTGCTGGGTTGTAGGATAATGCTGTTTAATTTTTTAAGGAACTACACACTCATTATTTTTAGTTTTCTCCTGAGAAAGTTTTCCTTCTCTTTGAAAATTCAGGACAGGAATTCAGGGGTTGGGATCGTGGGTTTTCTGTTTTGTTTTCAACTTCAGGTGACTTTGCAGAGATTTCATGTTAAGAGTAACTTAAAAACCTGGCATGGTGCCCTCTCTTGACCTGAAAATGAAACATTCAGATGATCTAACCTAGCAGAATAGTTCTTTTCATTTGTGTTTAATGGTTTTTAATGCTTTTACCTTTCTTTTTAATCCTATGAAAAGATTGTTGGCAATCTTGTGTTTAGGAAGTAAGAATACTTCTTAATTAAGATGTTATTTATGCTTAGCCAGTGGTTTAAAAAGGAGAACTGGGAATCCATTTAATAAAGGTGTTCTCATTTTTTAAGAAATCATGGAGAAAATATTGCTATATGTATTATAGCAGTAGTCACATTCCTTTAAATAGAAAAAAATATTTAAATTAATTTTGTAATTGTTCCCACTTGAGGGGGGAAATTTTGAGTTTCTATCTAGCTCAGACATCTTTAGTTATAGGTGAGATCTTTATCTTAGGAAGATGAAGAGATATACAATTAAATTAAAGCTAAGTTTATGAATAGGGTTGAAGAATTTTGTGAGATGTGAGAAAAATTTAGTAAAATTTAAGTTAAATCCAAAGGTGAAGGCTATAAAGACTAGAGGACCAACTCTGTCTTTAAATTATGAAGTAACTCTAATAATATACAAAGTAAGTATTAGAATCATTGAGAAGAATCCATAATATCAGCTGAAATCTCTGATAATGAAACCTTGATCAGCTAAAAGGATGTTACCAAAAATGTCCTGGAATGATGTAACTGCTTTAAGAAGGGGGAGGCAACTTTTAACCCTAGGGAGATTTAGGATTATGTATAAAAATATTTGCGAATTCAACTCATGATATTAATGGTTTTAAGCTAATGAGGGAGTACATATTTTTATATACTTGTTACTTAGCCCGTTAGAGTAACATGTTAGTCTTCTGATTCCATTTTTAAATTTATAATTACATAATTGACTTATTCTTGTGGTTAAATAGAAATGCTTCTAAATTCATATATATTGTATGAATATTTATGAAATCTTAAGACCCACTGTATTTGTACATTTAATTTATTAGATTCGTGAAGAAGATTATTTTCAGTACTTGTGAAATACTTTTGTGAGACAGATGAAATGTCTAACATAAGTAGAATGTCTCAGGGTATTTAACTAAGTTTGTAAATGCTACCAAATGTTACCTCAAACTCTTAAAAAGAATTTTTGGTTGAATGCTTGACATTGTCATGGTAATATTGTTAAGTGCGAAAATTTTTTGTTTTTCTTTACAAACTGTTGGACTTTGTTTTTGTAGGTGGTTATTTGTGGATTAGCTTGAGTTTTATAAGGCTTGGTTTTATGCTTTTCGGGCAGATCTAGAGCAGATGTTATACTAGGGCTACCTTTACTACTATGACTTGACCCTTCTTGGTGATCAAGATAATCTACCACAGAGGCATAATGAAGTCCTGGCAATCTGTTACCTCAGTGTGTCCCAAATAGCAAGGTGTTAATATTAATGGCAATGGTTATGATGATAGTAAGTGATCAGTAAATGTTACCTATGTCCTTGGGCACTGTTCTAGTTAACTTAACATGCATTAGTTCTCTCAAGACTCACAATAACCTTATTAAATATGTACTATTATTTCCCCCCTCCCAGTATTATTATCATTACCATTTTATAGACAAGGAAATTGAAGTTTATGGAAGTTAAATTTCTTGTCCAAGGTATGCTGTATCACCATGATGTAAAACTAGGTAGTCTGACCAAACTATGGTTAATAACGTGTACTATATTCTACCTTAGTATATTAAAGGTTCTGAGTAGTTCTGCAGTGAAGAAATCTGTTTAACTTTATTAAACCTAGTTTTGCAATATTTTTTTGGACATTGGAACAATACATAGTATTAGGAGATATTTATTATTAATTGATTGATCAATATTCCATGCAATGTTTGTACTGGAAGATCTTTGTGGATAAAAACAATATCCTATATGACTTTAGAGTTAAGTACACTAACTTCATGTAGATGTTTTCTCCCAATTCTTGCTACATTTTAGCTGTGATTTTTAAGCTCCAAAGTCTCAGCTTCTTCATAAAATAGAAATGACAGTACTACCTCATACTTATGAGGACAATTAATGAGATGATGAATATAAAGCATTTAACATAGTACTTGGTAAATAGTAGGGTCAAATAAATATTAGCTTTTTAAATTATTATTCTTGTTGTTACTACTGTTATTGCTATTCCTATCTAGGTCACATGGCTCTTTGAATAAAAGTTTATGGAATTAATGTATTAGTTTTCAGTTATGTACATTATTTAATATTTTTTACCTTGTTATAGTTTTAACTTTGAAATTTTTAGAAAAATATATAGCACATAAATGTGTTTGATAACATCATATCTCTGGTAAACTTTTACTTTTAATATTTATATTTGCTACATGGTTAGCAGAGAGATTGAAATATTGTCTCTTTTTTAATTTTAGAGACCTACTACTACATTTCTCCATTAGTTGGTATCTTTTTCTTGGCTCTAACTCCTATCTGGATTATAATAGCTGCCAAACATCCAGCCACAAGGACAGTTCTCCACTCAGGTTGGGAGCCTGTCATAACAGCTATGGTTATAAGTAGGTTAGTATTAAAACGTGTGTGTGTGGTGGGATGGTGATTGTAGTCCTTGTACATATACCTATGTTTATTTTAAAACAAATCAATCGCCTGTTTTTATTTCTTGGATCAATTCTGTATTATCCCAGGTAATACGGGATATAAGTGACAGGAATTACTAAAATTGGCAGCTGTACAGAATCTCATTTGGCTACCACTTTCAACCAAATCCTCATCAGACTGCTGAGTAAAATTTAGTGGTGTTTGTCTTTGTGTGTGTGTGTGTGTTTTAACCTGACAAGGGAATTACTTATTTTTAATAGTAAATTGCTCAGATAAGGTATCCAAAAGCCTTAGAAATGTATATACTATTTAACTAGTTCCACTTCTAGTTTGTTCACAAGACTTAAGGATATATGCAGAAGATTTAGTTGCAAGGATCATCATCACAGTGGAATTTTTAATAAATGAAAAAGTGAGAGAGTACCTGAGGGCTTCCAGATAGAAATGGCCTGCTCAGGACCCAGCACCATGGATTGGAGTAGGAGGGACCCAAATCAAAGCACATTATCATATATCCCAAAATCCCCCAGAGAGAAAAAACAAGTTACATGTAAAAGACTGGGAATCAGAATGATGTCCATTAGCAGCACTGGAAGTGATTCCTTCAGAATTCTGAGGGAAAATTATTTTGAACATAAAATATGATCTCAGTATCAGCCAAAGGTCAGGATACCTCCCATATACCCTTGTATATAAAAGCTGATAGATACGTTCTTTTCAAAATGAGGACCTAAGATGGCACGGGAACGAGGAGATCCCTTCCATGACAGCATGGAGTGGATCCTTTTTCTGGAACATAGATGCTTTTTCCTAGAAGATGCAGGCAACAGGATCCTGTGAAATGCTGGGACTTGGTCATAGCCCAGAGACCGAGACCCAGCATGGGGAGACTGCAGATGACAGCTGTGCGCCAGGCCTAGAGAGCAACCGCCCCGGCTGGCCGGAGGACTAGGCTCAAGGAGGACCGTCTCTAGGAAAAGCAAGTGCAGAGCTGATGGGTTGGTTACCTGAAATGTCTTTAGAGGCCCTGCATTCAACTTGGTTACAAATTT
The DNA here is from genome assembly GCA_004026885.1 of Lyroderma lyra. Taxonomy (NCBI): domain Eukaryota; kingdom Metazoa; phylum Chordata; class Mammalia; order Chiroptera; family Megadermatidae; genus Lyroderma; species Lyroderma lyra. The sequence goes on along the minus strand of PVJL010000554.1, from coordinate 331,618 downwards.
GAGGCTGAATTAGTAGTAAGTAGCTTTAAGAAGTAAGAAAAACATGAGACAAAAGCAAAAAGTGCAGGCGAGGAAATCTAATAATACACTTTGTGACTCAGTTGTCACTAATGATTTCATTGTTTTAAGAAAGTAACCCTAAATATTTCACCAAAAATTATCACCAGATTGGCAGAGTAGGGGGAGGGAGGGAGTGCTGAAGGAACCCGGGGCGGGAGGGTAGGGTAAGCGAGACCAAATCCTCCATCTGCCACAGTGGGTCATTAGGTAAAAATTACAAATCAAGGAGTAGTAAAAACATGTTATTTAGAAACACAGAATTAAATGCCAGAAGAAACAGCTGAAGAAGTTGAAGAGAATTGCTAGTGGAAAGCTGGATCTGGGGACTGTTTTATAAGCTTTGTGGTACTTCTGCTTTTTATATAATGCACATGTTTGGTAAAAATAAAATTTAATAAAAGTGAAGAAAACTACTTTTACCATTTGCGTTTTAATTTTTAAACATACATGTGTTTTAAAATGTCTAACAAGCTGTATACCAACATGCTAACAGTATAACTGAATGATGTAACTATGGTTGTTTCTTTCTTCTTGTTTTTATTTTCTAATTTTCCTATAAGTTTAATTACCTGGATGACAAAAATACTTTAAAATGTATTTTATCAAGTATTTATGCTATATCCATAACCTGATCTCTGTGTTCTAAAATATTGGACGTGAAATATTAAAGTATTTCTGAGGATGACTATTTCTGGATTTTATAGTGTACCATTTAATGGGAACTCGTAGTAATTTAGGTATGTTGCATTTATCTTACTAAAGAATTAAAATCATCAAGATTGAATAATTTCCTAATGTTAACTATCAGGGAGTGGTAAGAACATTTAATCTGATATTTAGACCATAAACCCCATTCTGTGACAGCATATAGTTAATTTTTCTGCAATGTGGATTGCATTTCCTGAAAGATTCAGGCAACAGGATCCCATGGATTATTGGGATTGGCTGTGTTTTACAGACCAAGAGATTGAGGTTAACCAGTTGATAATGTCCTTGGAAACTTAAAAAAAAAAATCTCCAAGCTCCACTGACCCATCGAGAGTGTGTGGCTTGCCACTGTATAACTGTATGTTATTTTTCCAGACCTCTGTTCTCAGGACCAGCTCTTTCTATGGCTACAACTCATTATTTTAATTTACTAGTGATAAGACGTACCCTAACTATATCTAGTTTTAATACAATAAAAAAGCATCCCTTTAATGCCTTGTTTACTTCAAATATGGAAAAGATGCTCTTTTAAAAATTGTAAGTTATAAGAGCAATAAAATATACATGGTTTTAAAAAATTAGTAAGTATAGAAGGATATAAAATGACCATTCTTCTTCTGTTTCATCCCCTAAAGGTAGACATGTTAATAATTTCTGATATGTCCTCCCAGACATTTTAATGTACTTTCATGTGTTTTCTTTTTACAAGTAACAGATCTTGGAGATCAGAAAGAGAGCCCTGAAGTGTGAGGTGATAGCTTAGGCCGTGTTTTATTGTCAGCGTTTTACCGTTGGCATTGATTTTTACTTTGAATATTTTTATTCTATTTTTTTTTAGTGTCTAAATATTTTTTTTTGAAAATAGGGTGTTGGTGTGTAAGGAACAGCTTCAGAGTAAGACATTTCCTTTCCTCTCCCCTAAATGATATGATTTTATATCTTTCAGCATTGGAGGCCTTATTCTGGACACAACTGTATCTGATCCGAACTTGGTTGGAATTGTCGTTTACACGCCAGTCATTAATGGTAAGAATTAGCTATACTGTTTCACAATGTCATCAGATCTTCATATATTCTTAGTACTGATAGGAATCCTAAGGTTCAGACTTTAAGAGTTCTGTCTTCCCACCCCATCCATTCTCTCTCCCACCTCTGGTTGCTCCTCCCTGTGGAAATGACATTCCCTCCTCTCAGTCTGCAGAACATATTTTTGAAAAGAGCTATTTCATAATCTTTTATCACTAGATAGTAGTTTGCGAGTCAGGCATACCTGATTTTTAAGGTTAGTGTGGCAAAATATGGTATTTCAGTTCTGGCTATTTGGGGTTTATCTGGTATCTTATGTTGTTTTATTGCTGCTCCTGTCAATTTTCATGAATAACTACAGAGTGAACAGTGTTTAAGTGTTACTTCCGTCAGTTCAGTACATTAAAATCATTCACTCCTCTGCTGATCCCTTGAAAATCTGCCTTATATTTTTGCTTATCTATAAAATGGGAATTATAATACTTAAGTTCATGGGGATTTTTGTATGAATTCTATTTAAAAAAGGTAATTTTTATCCAGTCCTACTGGCTTTTGGGCTGGCTGTCATTAAATTGGGTTTTAGTACAGCCTAAGCCAATATAATTTAAAAAGTTAATTCTACCTGGGGAATACGGATACTACATATAAATTACTTGCATATATTTATGTATAAGAAAATCTGTTATATAAAGACCAGTTCTCCAAAATCTAATTTTATATCTAAAATTTCTACTGAACATTAAAATTTTTGTCTGTCTTTACAATGTCCATGTATACATTTTCCCTATAAACCTGATTCCCAATTTCCTGGTGCACCATTCTCCCCATCACCTACTCTTAAAATCATGGAATCATCTGATTCCACCTAGTCCTTCATCCTCTTTGAATAGACAATGACCAGACCCTGTCTAGTTGCCCTTTAACATAATTCATCTGTTAATTTATTTATATAGCATGCATGTCTCACCATGTAGTCTGCTAATATCTCACTTTAGCCATCATTCAAGTAATAAAGTGCATAGCCTTCCTGATTTAGTCCCTATTCAACACAAATTAAATATCACTAACAGACTGTTCTTCCTTAAATTTTGTTTTTATTCTATCAGTCTTGAGACGATGGACTTAACAGTGATTTGTGGTTTTCTCCTGCCTATCGAATCAAGTTTGAATTCTTCTACCTCGCTTTCGAGGCTCTCTATGCTGTCGGATGTGTGCAACTTTTTCCTTTATCATTCTAACCAGATTCTTATATTGTGGCCCTACAGTGATCTACTTTTCAATGCCTGGAGTGATTACTGCTTTTCTTCTACCTCTTCACATCCTCTGCAGTAAATATTAGTTGATGAATTCACTAGGATAAATGTCCAATAATGAGTTTTAGAGCTGTCCAACATTTCAGTGAAAAATTTAACTTAACTTACAACACCCCATTATCAGTAATACTCATTATTAATGAGTATTTCTGTTATTTCACCCTACTCAACAATTTTAGAACTTTTCTGTATTGCTTTTTTTAAACTGGGTGGTAGGTATGTGGGTATTTTTATATGATTCTTTATAGCTTATATATATTTTATGTTTGTATCTATCAAATACTGAGTACAAAACAAATCTTGGAAGTGGCACTTTTATATTTCTTGTTACATGATTGACAGTGAAAAGGGTAGAATTAAGATAACACATAGAAGTCAAAAAGAGGAACTTTCCCAAGATAGGAGAGCTGTAGATGTGTTTATTGGTAAGGAAGCAAGGAGTAACAGAGCAGGCACAATGAGGCTGCAGAGGTGATGCACAGTGAAGGAGCAAGCCCCATGAAAGGGTGGACTACCGAGTATCCTCGGAAAGACAGGACATCCCTGAGTCCAATGGAGGAGGACCGTGAGTCAGGAGAAATGGGTGGGATATGGAGGTACGTAGCCGGTAGTGGGTAGAGACTGAGGCGAAGGGCCTTACGATGACAGCCTCACCTGTCCAAGAAAGTAGACAGATTCACTTCTCTAAGGCAGTGTTTCCCACCTCTCTCCATGCCAGGAGCATTTGGAAAATTATATTGTTTGGGTGGCACACTGGTGACGGAGGAGGCCCCTCGTAGCCAGGCTTCCTTGTAACCTCGGACCTGCCCCTGCAGAGCAGAGGAGGTCAGGATTTTGACACACTTCTCACCTATTCGAGGGATGCTGGTTGGGAAGTTCTGACTAGGGCAGTGTTTCTCAACCTTGTTTTGTTCATTATCATCCTGTGAAGGAGCCGTTTTAAACTCTTTTTTCCCCCTAAATGTGCTTACCCATGAAAATTTAATATCACAGATAGCCTTTGTAGCTGTTTATATGCTGTGTGTACACACACACACACACACACACACACACACACACACACACACACACACACAGAGAGAGAGACTGTCCAGAAGATATTCAGCCATGCAATACAAAAAACAGAGGCATTTATGGCTAGATTTTTTTCTGTTCCCCCAAACCAATTTTTGTCCCCAGTGGAAATGCGTGATCTAGAGTAAGGGAGGCAGAAAGCTGGAGACGGTCGGTCATTCTGCGTGTCGTCAGCAGGCGCGCTGGACGGAGCAGTGAAGGGCAGTGAGAGGGACTGGGGGCTGAACGTGCCTGCCCTTGTCTATATGAAGGGGTTGTCACTGCGAGAGGGTGACATGTATTTCTTCTGACAAATATGAGTAAGTGGAAGACACATCTCCCCCATCTCTTTGCATTTCTAGAAATTAAGAGTCCTTTCTGCCTGCGAGTTCTGATGAGGAGTCACGGAAGGGGGACAGTTAATGGGGTGGTCGAACTATGTGGGTGTATCTGGATGATACCAGATCTGCTGTGCCAGTGACTAGAAGGACTTACTTTTTAACAAAATGAACTTTCACTTCAGGTTTCCTTGGGGATATCCAACAGCTTTCTTGACATAATTTGAAATATATTCTATGATGTGAGTTCTAAACATTTACTGGAAACGTATATTTCTAAATTTAACAAAACATGAAGTTGGGTTTTAAAGCAGCCCCTAGGTGAACTTTCTGATCATTTATTCATGGTATCAAATTTTAATATTATCCACTGTGCTTATTCTAACATGAGGCACTTAAAAATGAGGTGTGTGGATACTGAGAGCTCTCACTTATTATTTAGTATATTGACAGAGCTGTTTTTACTGTTATTAATTCATGTGACACAGTTTTTAGATGCTCTCTACTAGCTTTAGCAATGCAATTAGTTTGTGAAGAACTTGAGTAATTTAAAAGAAATGCTGATAGACCAGCTCTTAGTAGAAACACAGTGTACGTGATGACAGCAAGCAAGCATATTTGACGCTAACGAATGCTATTCCACGGCAATACTTCCACTGTAGTTTAAAAATATAACCAGTGATCATGATGAGGTATGATGGCATTTTAACCCAATGGGAAGTTATAACTTTAATAAGTTCCTACACTAATTATGTTGTTTACGTTAGAATTTTATTCATCTTATCTGGAAAAATTATACCAGTTTCTTTCTAAAGTCTCAATTTATTTTATTTTTAGTTTGGTGCCGTTTTAACCTCAGCTGTGTCTGTGTTTCCTAGACTGCAGAGGAGGCAGGTCAGGAAATGCAGGGAAGAGGGAAGTGCTAAGGTGGTGATTTGTAAGGGTTTGTTTCTATCGATAATCACATGTGCTCGTCTGGACATGCTCACAAAGAAATGATCAAAGTAGTTCTGTAAAGTTCTACCAAAGTGGGTTTTTAGAAGAGAGCTGCAACAATTCATTAATAGTTTTTTGTTTCAAATTCAATCCAAGTGATGTTACAGAGTACATATTCTCAGGTTTATTAGCTCATGCTTTCTGCATTTGCACTGAAGCATTCCCTATCTAATAAAATACCAAATAGAACATTACCCCCAGGAGAATCCCAAGAATAAGTGAAGATGAAAAGAAAACTACCATTTATGCTTTCCTATGGCAAATATCTGGCTTTGAAAAACATATCTGAATGCCACCTTTTGCATTGCATGTAGTGTAATATAATTCTTAACATTCGATTCTTCTTCTTTTGGGAGTCCCTGAAGAGAAAGCCTAGTGGAAGTGCTTGTACAGTATAAAGATCCTCTACCTCTTTCAGTTTCTAGGACATGTTAATTTACTTCCAGTTAAAGGTATTTTACTGGCCTTGTTTATTCTCTATTATCAGATGACTACCAATACATGCCAGTTATTCAATGATCTCTTCCATTTGTTTACGTCAGAAAGTGGACTCAGATTTAGAAAATCTAGACTTTTAAAAATAGACATCACTAATTTCTAAGGAGAAATTTTTTTTTTTTTAAAATGTGGGTAGTTCCCCGGCTGGGAATCGAACCCAGGCCACAGCGTTGACAGCGCCGAAGCCTAAGCCACTACACCACCAGGGAACTCCCCTAATGAGAAATTTTTGACTAAACAGAAGGCAGATTAAATGATTGTTTAAAATATAGACACCAAGCAATTTAATCTCTTTCTTACTTTTTTAAAAACAAAATAATATGTGAATTGAAAAGTAACACAGTTTCTGCACATTCTCTGACTAATGAATTCTACAGCAAGTTAATTGTCAGGGCTTACAATTAAGAAAATACCAAGTCAGAGTCATATTATTTGTCAAATTGTATCATCATCATTATCATCATCATCCTCATCGTCAACATTTGTTGAGCTTTTACCAGGTCCAAAAACTGTTAAGTGTCTTTCATGTATGCCTTATTTTATTTAATTCTACCTCTTGTGAGTTAGATATAAATTATCCTCATTTTTCAGATTGGAAAACTAAACTCCAAGAGGTTAAACATCACTGAAGTCATGTAAGTGGCTGAGGCCATTTGCAAACCCGTGTGGTCTGAACACAGCTCTGCATTTATGTGCCTTAATTATGCAGCCTAGTCAGTGTGACTTTGTTTCCCTGTCCAACATATTTTTAAATAATTTTATTTTTCTTTAGAAAAAAATTCAGAACCCTCTGAATTGGCTTTTTAAAACACTTTTATGATACACTGCACGTTTATCTTCAGCATTTGCTTTTAATGAATTTTTTATTTACTAAATGAGATGCGGTGAGGAAATCATGAGGGTACATTTAGTTTAAGGCCAAGTCATTATAATTTGCTTTAAAAATATAATGTTTTACAATATATACACATATCAAATCATTATGTTATACACCTGAAACTAATAGAATGTATGTCAATTATACCTCAATTTCTTTTTGGTGAATTGGCAGAAGAAATGAGTCTCAGCTTAAAAAAGGCAGGCAAGGTTTATGCTTTTCCTATTTATCTAAATTTTTTTCTGTGATTAAAAAATACTAAATTTTTATTTCCACAATAACAAATTATTAGAATGTGGTGAATGCCAGAACTTCACTAGTTATCGGGCAATATGTAAGTCAGATAGGCTTACTTTGAAGAAAATCACTCAACCTGTATTTCTGAGCATAATACTATGTATATTCCAGTTACACTGCTTAGATATTTGGAGCCTTGCTAGGGCTGGATTTCTCCATAGTAAATTACCTATCGCTAGGTCCTAAAAATCACATCCTGCATTATCAAGTGAAGAACTCACCATCTGGCAACAACTGGATAATCCTATTATCAGGTAGTCTCACCTCAGTTGTTTTTTGGAGAAAATGTATTTTGTATCCAGGTAACTTGGAACAACAGTAAATCTTTGGTAACAGTGATTTTATGCCTTTTGAATATCGACCTCCACATTAAATAAGTATTTCAGAAGAACTCTTTATTTTGTTTGTTTGGGGTTTTTTTTTTTTTTGCCCAGGATGTGACCAAGAGGCTTGTATTTGGTTGAGTTGATACAAGTTGTTTAAAATCGGAGAATAACTGCTTTGTTTTTCCTGTGGTCCAGGTATTGGTGGTAATTTGGTGGCCATTCAGGCCAGCAGGATTTCTACGTACCTCCACTTACATAGCATTCCAGGAGAACTGTCTGATGAGCCCAAAGGCTGTTACTACCCGTTTAGAACCTTTTTTGGCCCAGGTATGTGCTTGTGGGGTTTCGCAGGGTTTGCTTCAGGAGCTGCTGCTCTCAGTGTAGGCAGGCAGCGTTCGTTGAATACGTATTTTGTTGGTGAGTGTCGCGTGACTGTTTCTGAGCACTACACAGATTTTTCATAGAACAGATTGTATTACATCTCAGTGAGCAAAAAGTCATTTGTATCAATTCTGCAGTTGCTGAGGAATTTTGTTTAGTTTTTTCCCTTTTGTCCCTTTCTCTGGGGATACCTTGTTTTTGAGTCGGGAATCTCATGGGCACAAGAAGGCACTACGAGGTGACTTAGGAAGACACATGGACTGTTTTTCCTGTATTAATCTCTGGCCTTTTAAATGTAGGCATTCGATTCCAGACAAACAGGATGAGCGGTGATAACCTCAGTTACAAAGAACAGTGCGTCATTTATGTCAACCAGGCATGTGATTGCCAAAAAATAAAAACAATTGTAAATCTCACGTTTCTTGTCATATTTTTTCCTGATGAAAATAAATGTGATTTTTGACTTTTCAATGAGGATCAGGAATGCCCAGCCTTGTCATATCAGTGAAAAAACTCTAAAGGAAAAGTAAAATTAAAATATTTCAGTTCTTAAGAACTTCATATTTTTTCTTTTGTTTTTCTCTGTTTTAATGATAGATGTTAAAGTCTGACCAATGTTTTTCATAGTAAATTTTTTTCATAGTAAATTTTTATCAACCACTTTTTATTTTAATATTAACTTTATTTTAATTTATTTTAATGTTATATTAATATATAACACATGGTGAGAATTTCAAAGAATTAAGTGAATTGTAAATAGCTGAAATTATTTTAACCATTGTAATTATAAGTCATTGAAATTTATTAGCAGTTGAATTTTATGTGATGCTATGCAGTCCAATAACTAGAAAGTATTCCTCAAGTTTTAATAATTGTGATCTATCATGAACCAAAATATGATTTTAACAACTGTTACATTTTATATTTCAGGAGTAAATAATAAGTCTGCCCAAGTTCTACTGCTTTTAGTGATTCCTGGACATTTAATTTTCCTCTACACTATTCATTTGATGAAAAGTGGTCACACTTCCCTTACTGTAATCTTCATAGTGGTGTACTTATTTGCTGCTGTGTTACAGGTAAGAGTTAAAATCTCTTGCAATTTCTTTTATGCTCAGATTGATGTGAAAATATAAGTATGTAAATCTAAAGGCACATAAAATATTTTAAAATTTCAAAAATCAACTGAATGCCTTTGCATTGATTGGATCTTCTTAAAACCACTGACTCAGGACTGGTTCTAGTATGATCTGACCAATAGCATCTTTGCATTCCTGTTTCGTGTGTGCTGTGTCTTCCTGGTACTTTGCTCTCTTGTTTTGTATGAGCACGAGTACATCTTCTCATGGATTCCTAAGAAAGAGTACTAGAAGTAAATGTTTTGAACCTTTGTATGTTGTAAAATGTAAAATGCTTTTTTAAAAAAAACATGGGTATGTTGACTAGCTATGGAACTCTGTTTCTTCTAGCATGTTGAAGGCATTGCTTCCTTGCCTTGTAACTTCTGCTGTTACCATTAAGATCAATAGATGTCGTTCTCACTACTGATTTTCTTGTCCAGAACTATGTTTTACTTCCTGGAAGCGTTCAAGATCTCTTTTTCCTTGTTATTCCTACATTTCATGTTGATGTGCCCTGGTTTGGGCGTATTTTGTTTGTTTTGTGGGACATTATTTGATCTTTTCAATCTAAAAATTCATGTTCTTCAGTTCTAGGAAATGTTTGTAAATTATTTTTTTGGTGATTGTCTCTCCTCTTTTGCTTCCTGGAATTCTTGCATTAAACTTACTTTTCTTACATTCTGTTTCTTTATGGGAGATTTCTGTGCCTTTCTAAATCTTTTCTCTGTTGTGTGACTAAGTACTTTAGAGTAGAATTCAATGTATATGCTCAACTTTCCATCTTTACGTGGAAAGCTGTTAATTTTGAACTTTAAGAAAATTGCCTTTATTCAAAATGTATAATCAATACGTGTATAAATTTTTTAAATAAAAAATAACACAAAAGGGTTCTACCTTTCAGACATTTCCCAGAGACAATACTTTGAAATATTTAAGTTGTTTCTTCTAAGAGATCTGTGTCTATAAGTTTTAAAGTAATATGCCTAAATTTCTAGTTTATGATTACTGTCCTTAGATTTTAGCTAATAAAAGTTGAGAATTTGGAGGCTCTTATAATGCCCCATCTTTCCTATATAGTAATTACAAGTTTTTGTTAAATTACTGGTCAATATTTCTATTAGTAGGCTTGTCTAAACATTGTTTACTATAGAGCCAGATAATGTACTAGGATTATATTTCCTTTTAGTGTATTTTTATTTTTGTGTGGGGTTAGTATTCATATATATTTTCATTTGCATAATTTTTCATAAACCCATCTTTAAATTTTTCTAACTGTTCTGGTTTTATTTTGGCTTCTTAGGCATTACTTCTTGTTACGGTCTGTAGGATTTGGTACCTCCTACATTGAGAAATCCTAACCCTTTAAGAGATGCATTCAAATAATTCTTTAAAGAAATAACATTTGAATTTGGCCTTCAAGGGGTTTGGCATATAGGGGTTAGGCTAGAGGATAGGTCTGGAGACATTATTCCAGGTGAAATAAACTGCATTAATGATAATGATGTTAATGAAATTAACTGACCTTTACAGTGTTTCCTGTATGACCAGTGCTGTTAAGTGCGTTACATGTTTTGATTTAGTTAATTTCCACAGTCTGTGAGATTTGTTCTTTTGGTGTAAATTAGTAATTCTCAAAGTGAACTACATGCAAAACAATGCATTGTGTGTAGAAAGAAAAAATTAAAACTTCTTTTCATATATTTTACCTCATTTGTTTAAAATGTCTGCTTTCTTCTATTTTTATGACTGCTTTGTAAAAACATAGTATGTTGTCACAGTGTTAAGTATGCTAAAACATTTTATACTAAAGGGGCTACATCACCTAAAACTTTGGAGATTACTGAATACGAGCACGAAGCTGAGAAAACAGAGCTTTTGAGAGAAAGGGAAAGTAATCCATTCATAGGATCTAAGGGAAGAGAGTCGATGAGATAAGGTTAACAAAGGTAGATGAGGGATGATGTAGAAAGGTTTTAAATGCCAGGCAGGCGACCAGAAGCTTTTTTTTTTTTTTTTTTTTAAGTTGGTTCCCTAATCAGGAAGCCAGCCCAGGCCGCGACGGTGAGCACACGCAGAAACCTAGCCACTAGACCACTAGGGAGCCCCCCAGAACCTATTCTTAAAGTAACTAAAACCCTTATGATTTAGTTAATATTTTAACTTTTCTATAATGATTTATAGTGGCTGACATTTTATTAAAAGTTACCTATAAAGCATTTATTCACTCAATAAACCTTCATTCTAGAAGATACAGGGGTGGGTTTTAAATCTCAGGGTGAATAAATTCAGACTCGATGCTTAAGGACTCAATCTGGAGGGAAGAACATGTATTTATAATAATATAGTACAGTTGCTGGGGATAGGTATGTGTAATTTGCTGTCAAAGCTTGAAAGAAAAGCAACCAACTGTACCTGGGGAGTAATATTTTTCTACTGTTCAGTAAGGACAAAAGTTATTTCACATGCTTTTTTATTACCGGCTACCTTTCTTATATACGATATGGTGATTTATTATCATTTATGTTCTTGGCATTGTGTAAGTATTATGAAAAAAACACATTCCTCAATCTCATGGGAGATATTCAGAGACTGTTACTTAGTCTGTTGATAAACATGCTATTTTTAGAACATGTTTCTATTTGCAACTCTACTTCTTTGCTCCATGGATCGATTTGACAGTTATGTTTATGCTTCTGTGCCAGCATACTGTCATGCCTCATTTCACTTAAGTCAATGAGGGATATCAGTAATTTTTCTGAATTTATAAAAATACTAGATTTCAACCTATACTCACAGTATTCCTGTATGTCTTTTTTTTAACCTCTGACCAGTGAAGGTTGAAAAGTGGAAACTCTGTATTTTGATTGAATATCATATTGTAACATTTTCTCCCATCCAAGTACTAGCCAGGCCCAACCCTGCTTAGCTTCTGAGATCTGACGAGATTGGGCATGTTCAGGGTGGTATGGCTATAGACCATATTGTAACATTTTCTAATACATGTTTACTTCTGTCCAACCAGAGTCCTACCTCCTCGAAGGTAGAGACCAAGCCTTTTCATTCCCCACAAGCCATGATACAGTGGTTGTTTTTTGAATTACTGGTATTTCATGCTCTTCCCAGACTAATCTTTGAAGAATCTTCCCCACTCCCCTCTAGATTTGTTATAATGACACAGTAACAATCATTTGCAATACTTTTGTATTTACTCAGATGTCATCTCTTCCTGGAAGCCTAGCTTGAACTCTAATTTGGTTTGCGTGCCCTTCTCCTCTGTTTCCATAGTACCCTGTGACTACCATTGTCCTGCCTTTCCCACATTGTGTTGGCATTATCTGTTTATGTGTCTGTCTCACCCATTCTAGGAAAACGGTTTTTGTTTTACTCATTTTTGTATCTCTAGCACCTAGCCCCATTCCTACGACTCAGTTAATGTTTGTTAAACTGAATGACAGTATTTTGCCATCTCTGTCTCCTCGTTGGAAGGAGAAAAGTTTGCAACTGTTATTTAGGTCCCAGACTTTCCAGTAAAACAACCATCTAAATTTTCTTCTCTTTGCTTTCAGTAAACACCAATTTCCACTCTTTCACTAACATAGGTATTTAAAATAAAAGCCAATGAAACATAAAATGCAAAACCTCACAGATTCTATTAACGTTCGATCAGAATTGTAAGGATTTACTGAAGTGTTGAGAGAGGAAATGATCGACGTCTGGGGAAAGCACAGGCAGGGGTATAGCTAATGTGGAACTGCTCACGAGTGGTAACTGATGAAGCTGCGTGGTGGTACCTGAGAGTGGGTGGGGTTAGTTTGTACTATCCTGTCTACTTTTTTTTGTGTTTGAATTTTTCTATAAAATAAGCTTTAAAAATTAAGGTTTTATTTCAGATGTTAGTATGGGAATTTTTACAGAGCCTCTGAATTTTCTAATTTTTGTCCTGTACCTATTTCTTGCGTCAAGTGAGAAGTAGAGAGTCACCCTGAGTTTGGGACTTGGAAAGGTTGAGTTTGTGTCTTATTTGCACACTGGCTCCAGTTTATGAAACTCTTTTTTTAAAATTTAAAAATCTACTTATATTGCAAATTACATTGTGTAGGTATTTATGTGTCTTGCAATGAGAAGGAAACGAACGAATGTGTGTCTGTTATGTGATGTTAAGACCATTGAACCACAGACGGGACATGATGGATTGTACTCTTACTCATCTCTTTGCCTGGTGCCCAAGAGCGCTCGCGTAGTTGGAATACGTCAAGGCCGGAGTAATATGCAGATTACTCCGTATTTGGTACCCGATTAGTCACACCACGTTCTGAGGTTTTCTTTGACTAGTAAGGATGGGTTGGCACCAAGCTCACCATGCCGTTACCCATTAGCTTTTGTGCCGTCAGCCAGCGTATATGAGACTGCGAGCTGTGGTTAAGGCTACAGTTGTTGGCATTAGAATGTAATTTTTCATTTATATCACATAAGCCTATTGAACCCCCAACTTTGATTTGCTAGAACCAGAGGGTACTTTCTTCTGCAAACTTAGAGGCAACTGGGCCCTATCTCTCTAAGCAGTGATTTCCTCGGCCTTCACATCTCCCTGATTCCAATGCTCCACCAACTGCTTAAAGCCTGTGAATTTGTGAAATCAAAGGCATGATAATATGGAGTTCCCGGCTGGGATGGACTTGGTTAGGTTTCCTTCTTAGATGTACAGAAGGGAATATCTTCTTCAGGGTTTTCTGTCTCTAATTCATGTTTGCCTCATTCCCTGCTGTCTTTTTCAGGGACGCAGTCCCTTGACAGCATAATAAACCTGAGAAAGTACAAAGGTAACTATCAGTCAGATTCACACACTGGCAATCTCTTGAACAAAGAAGGAATAGTAGGACATTGTGGTCCATTTCCCTATTTTACTTAAAGCCTCTACCAGTTCCCCTTTGTGTCAGAAATCCTTCATCTGTGAAAAGACAAAAACATAAAGTTTGGATGACATACCCTTCAAGAAGCAAAAAGATAGGTACATATGGAGTGTATTTGTATTTTTTTTTTCCTGCTATAAAATCCAGATGGGAAAAGAAAAAATGAGATTTTTCTAGCCCCAGATGCCTACTGAATTCCAACTATGTATTTAATATAATTGGTAAACAATGCAAACCATTTCTATATGAAATGTTTAGTTCCCTATTTTAGGTACTGATTGTTTTCTATAGAAAATTAGATTATGAAGAACTTTACAAAATTCTAGCAGCCCCAAGTTCTACAGGAAACTCAATGGTTGCAGAACACCTTTGCTCCTGGCTGTATCTCCTTTTTCCTGTGGGAGAGTTCAAATGTTTCCTTTAAATGATGAAACAACTGGAGAGGAGCCTAATATCTACCTCCTTATAACCAGAAACTGCTTCCTCTGTAACTTCCCAGTCATACTTGATGCCTGTGCCTGGCTTACATTTTTTATTAAAAGTACTGGGGTGACATTGGTTAATAAAATTATATAGGTTTCAAGTTTATAATTCTGTAAATACATCATCTATATATTGCATTGTGTGTTCAACATCCAGAGTCAGTTCTTCCATCATCACATACAGTAGACTCAGTTAACTGGCGCCCATGGGGACTGGTAGATGCTGGATAAATGTACCCAGCACTCTCAAGCAACTGGCAAAAACTCTCAAGTAACCGGCACATGCTGGTTGCTTGAGAGTAGTGTCAGTTGCTTGAGTTTCGGTTAATTGAGAGTCTACTGTATTTGACCTGCTTTACCCTCTTTTACGCCCCCCCCTTCCCCCGTGGTAACCTCTAAATTGTTGTTTGTGTCTATGAGTTTTTGTTTGTCTTGTTTGTTTTATATCTTGAATATGAGTGAAATCATATGGTTCTAGACTTTTTCTGTCTGACTTACTTTGCTTAGCATCATTCTTTAAAAGTGCTTTATTAAAGATTTATTTATTTTTTTGTAGGGGAGGATCAAAGTATATATTATAGCTGATGAGAAACTTGAATTAATATCAATATGTATTCTTAACAAAATAGTAATACTTCTTTCTGATATAATTTTAAAAACAAAATGTTTTAAAAACAAAAGCCCCTTAGTTTTTACTACTGGGCAATATTTGTTGTTGAATTTTATACTTCGGTGAAAATTGCACCATCTTCTATTTCCCAACATGTCTGTATTCTCAAGAAAAATCGTTCCCAGCAAATCCCAAGCCCACTTGAAACCGGCAGATGAACTCCTGCATAATGACATAGGGTATTGGTTAATATTGATGAATGAGTTTCCTAGGAAGTGTTTTTGTTTTACAAGTAATAGTTCATGGTTATTTGAAACACATGGTTTATAATATACACATGGCCACAACACAAATAGTGCAAATTAAGAGCAAACATCTTCCATTCCTCATCTGGTGAAGCCTGGCTTCGGGCAGAAATCTGTCCTACATACTTACTAAAGAAGCCTTGACAAAACTGTAGTTGAACAATACATTTAAAAACAAAAAGCATTGACAACATACACCTTAGGTCTGAAGTCACATTCACACGATTCAGGGTAAGTATTTGGACTACGGAAACACAAAAGTAAATATTTCCACAGAAGAAAATTCATCATCACATGTCACAGACGAAGGACAAAGGAAAGGAGGACGGAAGGCTCCCAGTGCACAGAACATTCTGGAAAGGCCAGGGCTTCCCTACTCAAGGGCTAAGCTGAGGTACATGAAGTACTTGGTAGAGTTCCTGGAGCATAATACGTTTCCCACAATGGCGTAGCTGCAGTTTGCCATCATTCTTGTCACCGGCATTACTGTCTTCTCCATGGCGTCACTGGAGCAGTCATTCAGGCCTTTGTCGTCGCCTCCTCCCTCCCCTTCCCTCTGGCCCTTCTCCTTCACTGTAGAACTCTTGGCTGGCTTTTCTGATGAATGATACCCCCCTTCATTGCTGACTCCCAAATCGAAACCTCCAGTTACATGTTGAAAAGACATCTCAAACTTAACACATCCAAAACTAAATTCCTTATTTCCCACAAAATCTGTCCCCTTTCAGTGGGGTTGGTGGACAAGAAGCCGCAAGTGGATACAGTGAAAACGGAACCAGGCCCAGGCTTAGGGTACACGAGCCAGGTCCCCTGCATCTCTCAGCTGTCAGCTCCTGACCCCATAAAGTCCCTCTGGGATGAGGAGGGCCTTGCGCTCATAGACTCCTACTTGGTGTGCACTGCTGGACAGTCATCCCGTTGTCTTGCTCCTGCTGAGCCCATGCAGTATAACAGGAAGACTCCTGGACTAGGGACAGATGTTTCTGCTTCTAATTCTGGCCAATTCCTAACCTTGTGACTTTGACTAAGTCACAGCACTGCTCTGTGTCTTAGTTTCCTCACTTGTAATGTAACGGTGAAGATGCTATCACTAAGGTAACCAGATCATTTTCATCGAAACGAGGACACTTTTAAGCGTGAAAGGAAGCTGTTAATTCTTAGAGAGACAAGGATAAGCCGTTCCTATCCTGGGCAGACCTGAACGTACACGACCCCACTATCACAGATTCCCTTCTGCGTTCATGATGCATGATTTTGTGAATTCCCACTCCTGCAGCAAATAGCATTTGTTACAAAGCATTGTTGTACAGAATTAGTAACGTGTGTAAATATTAAAATAACCTGGTAACTAAAACAATATATTAATATTAAAATCTGTAATTACTACTAAAGTAATAAGTTAAATTGGCTTTTATGGTTAGCCAAACGATCCAGCCAATATATAAAACATGTTTTCCCAAAAAATTGTATTCCAAATCTAAATAGCTAATTTTGAATTGGTCTGGTTTTTAAAGGTAGAAACTATTTTTAAATTTGTTGGGCCTAAAACAGACTCCTTCAGTTCCCAGGTATACTCAATGGTTCGACTATCTCTGTATTTTACCTACAAGTCTGTAATCACCTCGTTTTGTCATGGTGGTGTTCGGTTATAGCCCCTCTTGACCTGTGACTTTGGAGAGGAAGAGAGTACTGGTTCTCTTACGTAACCCAGTTCTTCTCCTTATCACCTAAGTTGTTCCTTCTGAAAGTTTTTCATCTCTGGCTGTTCCTTCCTTGAGGTTTGGTGATGGGAGCCACTTCTCATTTATATATCTATATAAAGGCGATCCAGAAAGTATGCAGCCTTGTAATATGAAAACTAGAGGCATTTATGGCTGGATTTTTTCCCAGACAGCATACACACACACTTCAAAAATTACAATAGCACATATTTATATAGCATTCATTATGAACCATGCACCGTCCTGGGCACTTCGCATATGCGAACTTACTGAGTACTCAAGACAACCCGGCAGGGACGTTCCCTAACAGTTGAGGCAGTTGGTGTGGAGAGAAGTTAAGGGGCTCCACACAGCGAGGTGAGTCTGGCTCCAGTCTACACTCCTGTGTTCTCCAAGAACAAGTTTGACACTTCGCTTTGCCCTTAGCGAGGGTCGTAGTTTTTGGGACGGCACCTTCTGTAGGCTGAGAGCTGTCTCTTCTCACAGGTCGTTCGATCGTCCCGTTTCCTCTAGCTAAGCATTTTGCCCCGGAAAAGCATTCATTCCACAGGGTTTACACAGAATCTGTGCCTGTGGGTGTCCAGTAGAAATTCAGTCAAGGACGTGAATATGTCCTGAGTGACCTGAGGGTAGGATGAAGTGCTATGGAAGTCCAGTAGTGGGGGAGTGTTCTTCTGTGTGGGGACGGAAGTTGTAGAGTGAATAACATTGTGTGTTGTGGACTCCATGGAAAATGCCATTTCAGCATTAGGTAAATGAGAATGTTCAGGGTTTAAACAGAAAATAGCAAGACTTTCTGGAGCTTAGGATTTATGAAAGGATGGGATGGAAAATAAGATTTAAAATTTCAGGTGTAGCAAGGTCATGAAGCTCTCGAACACTAGAATAGAGTTTAGTTGATGATGATGATGATGATTGCAACATTTCCCCCACTCCCACCACACTTGAGCACTCTGATACATTCCCCTGATGCAGTGTGGCGTGGTGTGTCAGGGCTCGGGCCCTGGTTTCCACCACCCACTACCTGTGCCAGCTTAGGTACGATAACCTCTCAGGGACTGTGTTTTCTCTTCTGTAAAAAAGAGCTAAGAATAGACCTACCTCCTGGGTTGTTAAAAGGATGAAATGAGATAATGCATGTGAAGTGCTGTGTTCTATTATTTTGATATCATCATCAGTAGCTGTGAATGACTCAAGCGATGAGTCTCTTAGGGTGGCAGTAAGGGGGACATTACTGATGGAATCTAGCATTAAGAATCCCTGCCATGATTCTGATACCCCACTCCACTCCTCGGAGTCATTCTTCTAAAAAGGGAGGATGTAGCCATGTGGTGACAACATGGCCATAATTGGACTCCCAGTATAATTACCCAATAGCTGAGCAAGTAAATTGGCTTAGCCTTGGGCAAGTTACTTAATTCCTTGGGGTTCTTCTTGTTCTTGCCTATAAGAAGAGGATAATGATTCATCTTTGCACAGGAGTGATAGTGTTTAAATACCCGGCATGTAGTAGGTCCTTACTAAATGATGTGGTTGTGTCTTTTTTATTTTAATACTTAGACCCTATTCCCAGATGGCATCTCAAGGAAAGAGCTAAGCGACTAGGGGATTTGAACAGGTTGCCTGACCTTGATCCTCACATTCTTTTCTTGATCCTCAGGATTTTAATCCACCAGATTCCAATGGGAAAATAAGGAGCTCTTCATTCTGCCTGTCTCTTAATTGGTTTCTGTCTCTTAGCTTGAGTCGAGAGAGAAGTGTGAAGAGAATGATGAAGGAACAGTAAGGGGAAGATCTACAGTCTCAAGATTTTTTTTTTTTTGCTGGTTGTAAAAATATCTACTTTAACTTGGGCAGTTGATTAATACAGTTACCTTAAGGTAAGGAGTTGAAAACAGGTAGAGTTTTGAGATTCCATGTTAGCCTTGTGATGGTGTTTCTGTGATACGATCGTGTGATTATGCTATTCTAGCTTAGGTTGTAAGGTCTTAAGATTGAGACTCTTCCCTAAATCCATATTTATGATTAATTCTCTAGATAGGCGTGTTGGGCTTCAGGCCAGTAATGTACAGAAGATGAAATGACTGCCTGTGTCATTAGAGGCACAGCACCGTGGATCCCTGTGTAGCAAGGCTTTGAGAAATCGAGTGCTTTTCAGTCCTGTCAAGCCTGATAAAGATGAAGAGAAGGTGAGCCACCTTTTCCTAGCGTTCTGCTTGGGCCATTCCTGGCTGTGTTCTGAGCCCTGCTGAGACTGCAGACGTGACTTAAGAGGGATTTTCACATCATCTGCAAAAAACCATTATACCATAGCTATGTGAAAGCAGTAATTGAAATGCATTAAAAAAAACATTCCTCAAGAAATTTACCACAACAAAATCTCAGTTGATTATGACTCCAGAATATTCACCCCCAAAATACTGACCTGAATGATTCTATAACTTATATTTTTTAGCTGTTTTTAAAAATAAATATTTAGTGCCATATCACTTTTTTATTTTAATGCTAAGTAGCCATGTGAGTTCTATGTAACAAAGCTAATTAAATGTTTATGTTTGTGCCATCTAGGGAAATGAATTAAAGCAAAAAAAAAAATCCCTAAATATTTTTGCATTTATTAAAACCACTTAAGGATGTCAAAGGATGATGAGAAAAAAAGGTGGGGGGGCCCTGGTGGTATAGTGGCTAGGCACTGGGTTTGATTCCCAGCCAGGGAGCTACCAAAAAAATAAAAAAGGATGAAAAGACCATCGTTCAGTATCAAAAATAAAAAAACAAAGTTGAATTTATTGCTATTATAAGGGAGCTCTGCTGGAATCGGGCAAAATCTTTCCAAGCAGCGCCAACTACCGATCTGGCATTGGGTTTTAGGGACGATGTGCCAAAGCTGTGTAGGTCACTGTCATCTGTAGAAGGGTGATTACTTGGATGTGGTTACTGTTGTTTGGTTGGTTCTCCAAGGTGCATTTGTTGGACTGAATTTGTTCTTAACTGGCTTCTTCAGGAGCAAGTACCGTCATTGATTGGCTAGTTTCTAAAACATGCTCAATGAGGCACTTCGTTGACTGATTGAATGAATTTAAAACCAGTTCTGGTAGCTTCTTGTTACCATGCCCAAAGAACAGTTTTTTCCCTAAGGCTGTGGGAACTTTTTACATTCTCAACCCCCACTGGCATTCTTCACTCACTCAGAGCTATTAGGGTGTCATTTATGAGTGTCAGACCTTCACCTCTGTTGTCGGTTCTTCTTAAAGATGGGTTTCACTTGTGAAGATCTCAGTTTCAGTTTCAGTCAGTCAGCATAATTTTTTCCTTTTTTTTTTTTTTTTTTTTTGTCTTTGAATCATTTATTGAAACATTTTCTGGGACAGTGGCTGTGTCAAAGCATTTGAGACACTGGACAGTAAATATTTAATGACTGTGAAACAAACAAGAATAATTAGAAATATTATAAGAAGGGACTAGAATATATCATAACCTAAGATTTTTCAGGCCTGACCAAGAAAGTAAGTCTCAGTGATTCCCTAGGTAGTTAGGCTGCCCCCCCCCTTTTTTTTTTTTTTTTTAGCTCAGATATAGATTGTTTTATTTTCCCTGTAATGTTAATTCAGTGATAACATGAACTGTTAGTGGTGGTTTTGATTGGCCAAAACTATTTCATTATCTGTAACTATTATTCTGATCGTCTTGGGTAGAAGCCGTCTGCTTTGTGTGGTCATCTCTTTGCTGTGAGAATCTTAGGTTAATAGTCAGCTTCCATGAATCATAGTTTCTGCAGGTGCTGTAAAGAATCTCAGTTTAGGTTCTCTAATGGGGTCACCTTCCAGCTCTGCTAAGGTTCCTTCCATTTTTCCACCCAGAGGGGATGTTGCTGGTTAAGGCTCATCCAGGGATTATGGGTTTGTTGTTGCAGTTGTTAAATAATGTTCCTTTCAGACAGGGTCATACTAGTACTTAGCAAAAGGGTCAGGGACTGTATTTTATTTGTCATTATAGACTAAGCATCAGCCTGGCACTATAAATATTTATAAAATACACATGCAGTTTTACATTCATTTAGATTCTAATCTCATTGAAAGCAATAACTATGTCTTATTCTTCTCCGAATGCTCCAGAAATCTTATCACAGTGTTTTCTATGTTATATCTAAATAAATACTTGTTAAATTGGGCTCAAGATATATTGAATGCACTTTGTATGGATAATAGGGCAAATACTTCACAAGGTTTCACATAAAAAGATAGCAAATCTGTTGGAGAGGTGAAACACATAAAACAATTTGAAGATGGTGCTTTTTAAAAAAGTAGTATTGCATTCTTAACAATTACAAATACAATATTCTATAAATGGCTACTTAAGTGTTATAGCAATGTAGATATTTGAACTTCTTAGCCACTTAAGACAGAATGCTAAACTTTAAAATTATTTTTGAAAATAAAGTTTCACAATGAAATACTATACAGCAAGGATAATGAGTGATCTGTAACTTTATACAATAGTATATTCACAGTATTGTGAATCTCAAAAACATAAAGTTGAACGAATGAAGCCGACCCCAAAAACCCACAAACGCTCGCCTCCCCCCACCCTTTTGACAGTCCCCCGTTCTTAAACACCTCATTTAGGAGAATGCGAATATTACGTCTGTCTACTGCCCGTCAGTATGTTTTGTTTACATTATTTCATTTAACCCTTTTAGCAGTCCTGTGAGGTATGTGTAGTTTTCTGTACTTTCCAAGTGACGAATATGAGAAACTGAAAGCTTAAAAAAATTGCCCAAAGTAAGAGTCATTAAGTGGTAGATAAAATTTGGACTTGAGTTTGTGTTCCTCTGAAGCCCCTGTTCTGTCTGTGTCACTACAGGATAAGTGAAAAGGGTTGAGAACGTAACCTGATAGCTTCGTTATGTGTTAGTGGGGCTGACCGTGGAGACACTACAGGGCAGAGGTCAGCAGACTTCTGCTGTTACGGGCTTTGCAGTCCATGTGCTCTCTGTCACTAGTATTCAGCTCTATCCACCATGACTGTATAAAAGCAGCTGTGAGCAACATACAAATAAATGAACATGGCTGTGTCCCAACAAGACTGTACCTATGGATGTGGAAAATTGAATTTCACATACTTTTCATGTGTCATAAAGTACTGTTCTTCCTTTGATTTTTTTCCAACCACGTAAAGATGCAAAAGCCATTCCTAGCTTACGGGTCAGCCAGGCAGTGGGCCAGACTCGGCCTGCAGGCTGTGCTTTGTTGATTCCTGCTGTCGGCTGTGACTGGGAAGAAAACTCTACCAGGGTCCTATATCTTTTTAGAAGTTCCCTTTTTGGAAAGAAAATGTAAATGTAAATTTACATCTAGAAATGTAAAGCGTAGAGGTTGATGAGTTTTGACATGTGTGTGCACCCATATACCACCACAATCAACACAGAAAACTTTACGTTCACCCCCCAAAAGTGCCCTCATGCCCCTCCGCAGTCCACTCCCTGATCTGTTCTCTTTCACTATAAATCATGGTTCCCTTTTCTAGAATTTCACGAGTGAATCTAAATATGTGCTCTTTGTTGTCTCCTGGTTCATCTATTTTACTGCAATAGAGTATTCCGTTATATGACTCTTCTATAATTCATTCACCTCCTCTTTTAATGGACTTTTAGATTGTTTGTAGGGTTTTGCTATTAAAAAAATCAAGGCTATGAGTATTGTCTGTGTCTCCTGGAACACCTTTGCAGAGTTTCTTTTGGACAGGAGATCTCAATCTCTTTTTGTGCCATGAACTCCTTGGGAATTTTGGTGAATATTATGAGCCCCTTCTCAAAGTAAGGTTTATCCATGTTCCACCTTTCCCCACCTGCCACCTCACACAAATAACTCAGACCGAAGAAAAGATGCTTTTATCTGACTATCAGGAGTAGATTTAATTCCTGTTGGCTGATAATACTAAATTCTTCTTGACAGACATTTAAATATTAGATTTTAAGGAGTAAAGTTTCCAATCTGGAAACTGGATTAGGGAAGCATATTTTTATAGGGCAGTGGAAGTCAGCCTTTGTTAAGTTAGGGATTAGGAAGAACTGTACTAATTTGCTTTTCCTGGTGTGTGTTTGTATCATCTTTCTTCACAAATACTCAAGACTGTTACTGCTGATTGGAACCTTGAGGGGATGCTAGTACATGGGGGTGTTGAATCTGGCTCAGAGAAGGAGCTGCCTGAGAGCATCATGATCATTCAAAGCAAATATGTATTCTTGTACTTTATATACTTATTTAAATTTCAAGTAATACATCTAGAACATGCATAATTCACCGAGGCTACAGAATTGCCTTTGCAGGAAGTATATTTACCTAAAAATGTTATGCATATTTCACAAAAGACAAACAGATGATGTAAAAAAACACAGTTTATTCTTGGTTTGATTTTTGATGTGTTTTCCCAGTGAAAGGCATGCATTCCTTAAATAATCATTTAGTTTCGAAATAAAAAGGTTGCATTCCAAAGTGCCTTGTACTTATTGGGATTTCAATATTTCATTATAACAGCGTCCAAGGAAACACTGATATTCTTTGTTAACTTGCAAAAAAGGAAAAATAAATTTAAACCTGCTTGAACTTTAAGTCATCACAATACCTTTAAAAAGAAATTGCATGGAAGGGACATTCAATAAATCCCATGACTGGAATAAGAATGGGGGCGGTGGGGTGGGGGAAGAAATATAGAGGTAAGGAGAGCGATCGCTACGTCGTTTATGACAACAAATTTCTTACCTTGTACTTTCAAGCCAGACCTGACTATGAAGACATACATTCGTCCGTTTTAAAGAAGCCCGGATGAGGGCTCAGAATGGTGAAAAGTCATGTCTCTATCCCAATAACCTTTCAAGGTTGTAAATTCTTAGCATAATAATCAGTGAACAATGATAATGCCACTAACTTACTGAGCACTTACTCTATAGCAGACATTTGCTGATTTTCATGCATTCAGTCAGATGTCAAGTGTGTATTCTGGAAGCTAGTCCACTGTGCTAGACACTGAAGACACAGGGGTGAACACGCTGTGCTTCCTAACACGCTGCCTGGATGTGGCCTGACCCGTTCAGGATCCACTAGGCTGGCTCTCTCTTGGTCCGTACATGATGGTTTTATTAATGTAACCTGAGATCATGCTGCCTTTTTACCATTCTCTCATCACCCTAAACTGAGCCTATTGTTAATTATCCCAAAGTAAGCATGACAGATAATTATATTAGACCCTTTGGGGTTTGTTTTCTTCAAATGAGGAAACGGAGGCTCAGAATAGTAAGAAGCTTGCCCAAAGTCATATAGCCGATAAGTAGCAGAACTGGAAATCAAATCCAGATTTTAAAATTCCAAGTCCAGGATTATTTCTAATCCATGCTTCTTCTACAGGCAAAACCGATTGCCCTGATGAAACCTTCTGGTTCCAACAGTCTTTGCCAGTAAAACACTAAGAATCAACCTCATGTGAAAGAAAATAGGACTTAAAAGTACAACCTCTTTCTCTGACAGATGTCCAAGGGCATCAGAAGCTCACTCCTTGGGAAGAGGCAGTATGTGTCTCTCTGTTTGGACAATCCATTTACCTTCCCGGTAAAGGGTCAGAACTAAACTACAGCACATGAAAGTCTAGAACCCAAGGCAGACATCTCACCTCCACGGCCCACCTGGCAGAAAAGTAGAAGGTAACAGACCCTTGGTATAGTCACTGGATCTAGGATGGGCTTCCTCCTACACACACCAAGTGTCCCAAGTATCTGAGAGGCCACAAATAATACAGTGATGGCACTGATAAAACCTGCTCATTGCAGACACTACGGATAGCTCGTTGTGCCCGGCCTAGATGATTTAGTCTATGATTTAATCCTCTCAGTGTTCCCATGAGGTAGGGATCACTCTTACCTGTCTCTAATGTTCATTTGGAGAAATAGTGTCCCAGATGTTAACGTGCCTACAGTCGGCTAGGGAGTGACAGAGACGTGTACCTGCCAACTTGTCCAAAGCCAGTGGACATAAACCTCTCCAGTCCCAAATCTCCTTTAGTACTTGAAGAGTTTGATAATTAGAGAATCCTCCTACTCTAAATGGATCAAAGAAAAAAACATTTATCTGATCCCCAAATCAAAGCCTCATAAAGGTCTTTATAACGCTGAGTCCTGGAAAATACAAGGACTGTCCAAAAAAATCCAGCCATAAGTGCCTGTATTTTTCGTATTACGTGGCTGGATACTTTCTGGACAGCCCTTGTACTTACACATATCGCCTTAGTATTTGAATAGCTCTTCAAAATATTTTGACTCTTTCTATGTCTGTATTTATTATAGACAAGTCACTCCTCAATGTACGTAACTTCTGTTTATTGTTCTTTCTATTGCACTGAAATTTTCCTTGATAAGTCACCAGTGGCCTTGGAATCAGTAAACGAACGGTCAGTTCTCTACCTTTGTCATGGTGTACGAGAGTGTTAAATGATTCCTAATTTTAATTTTTATTTTCTTTTTCACATGTCCTTCTTTCTCCACAGGTTTATCATATAGAAAGAAGCTGAAATAGAACAATGGTTTAGAAATTATACAATGCTATTAAATATCAGGATAATTGTGGTTATTGGAAGGCTAGAAGACAATGAGAAGATACATGAGGGCTGTCCGAAAAGTATCCAGCTGTGTAATATAAAAAATAGAGGCAGTTATTTATGGCTGGATTTTTTTTCCAGATAGCCCTCATAGATGCAATCGTGAAGGACATTTCATTGCAGAGAGAAGTAGAATTTTTTCTTGTGAAACGGAAATCTATTAACTATTTCTTCTTTTCAAGCAGGTTCTTGACTTAGATGCATGCTGTTAACTTTCAGAAAGCAGTGGTTTGAGCTATGGTCCCGCTTCCCAGGCCAGGAGTGTTCCGTGTCCGGGTGACAGGAGTAATCGCTCATGTTCTCTTCTAGGTGTTCACCTTACTGTGGATCGCTGACTGGATGGTCCACCACTTCTGGAGGAAAGGAAAGGACCCGGACAGTTTCTCCATCCCCTACCTAACGGCACTGGGCGACCTGCTTGGGACCGCGTTATTGGCCTTAAGTTTTCATTTTCTTTGGCTCATTGGAGATCGAGATGGAGATGTCGGAGACTAATAAATCATACAATCTACTCTCAAGTTACCAAGGAGGAAGACACAAGACAACCACTTACAGCTGTTTTTCACAAATCTTCAATCAGTAATTTGACTTCTGCCAGGGTAATCTTCAGTTGGCCCTGATTCAATTACATGGCCTTAACATTTTTTAAAGGAGTTTGTGTTAAAATCAGAGTGAACAGTATTTGTGCTGCTTTTCATAGAATAAATGATAATTTGATATAGACAAAGAGACGAGCTCAAGCTCTGAAATTAAATAGGAAAAAATATAGAATGTTTACAATGAATAATTTTAAAACCACAGACATAGCAGAAGTGTGCTTTATTGTTTAACTTATCATGATGCCAAGTTAGAGGAAACAGAATTCTAGTTTAACTTTTCTTGTCTCACAGATATGTTGTACCAGACCCAACAAAGCTTTTATTAGTTTTAATTATACCTACCTCTCTGCTAGCTGAGGATAAATTTGCCCATTCCTTGCTCCTAAACTGACCTAAATATATTCTGCTGAGCATAGGTAAAAAAAAATCACTTTCCTGCTTCTGTGTATTTCCCTGTGCCAATGCTAATTTAATTTCAACTCTGCAAGTTTTTTGCAGGCTGCCTTTTAAACACAGAATGACCTTGAGAGATCTTTAATGAAAGCAATGGATCATTTTTGACCTTTGATTTGTTGAAAGAATGTTGATCTTTTTAAAAGACTTAATAGTAAAAACCAGCAGATAACCTGAGCTGCATTTGTAGAGATAAGATGGTATGAGATATTGTGGGTGTGGGTGTGTGAGAGAGAGAGACAGAGACAAACACCAAGAAAGAAACTTTTGATGGAGAACTGAGTCTTGGCTTATTAATAGCAAAGATAACAGTGCTATTAGAATATTATTATACAGTTATTCTTGAACACATTTTGTTGATATGCTTTTGTCATTTGGTCCAAAAATTTTGCTACTACCCAGAATTTAGTATTTCTTACCTATATTATAATTAATAGTTTCTTCTTATTAAAAAAACAAACGCTGTAGTATATAACCCATTTAGTATAACCAAGATATTATAAGATCTAGAATGAGCAATTTGTTTGCTCTTCTGAAGAAGTCTATGGAAACTTTTTAGGTTTACCATTTTAAAAGAGAGGTTGGTGGGTTACTTCAGTGATTGTTCATGCCTGTACATATCGCCTGTTCGCACAGGTTTATTTCTACAAGGGACTCTATCATATACACAGCTATATCTCTCAAATATTTTTCTAAAACTGATCGAAATTCCAAACACTTGACCACCACCTTAGTTATTCAATAGGCAAGCATTTTTGTATTACATATAGTTCATTTTTTTTTAAAGGATGCAGTAGAATTTCTTAAGACCATCAGATAATTTAATAATTTAACTGATAGGAGAAGAAAAATGCATATTAACTTCAATCATCATGGTTTAAATTGTGAGTTAGTGTTAACATTATATAAATAATAGGTTGTTTATAACTATACTAGGGGAAGTGTTCCTATTAAGCGCTTTAAAATAAGGGGACTGTGGTTTAGAGTTATATATTTTTGCTTATTTTAAAACTTTAATTATTCCATTCTCCTGCCTTATAATGAAGCTTCCAAGGCAGAGAGCTGAACTAATTATAGAATTTCTCCTTTGGAGAGTTATAATGTCACATAGTGAACATTCTTATGAGAGAAAGAATGATTAAGTTGATGAATATTTGTCTGCAAAGATTTTTTTATTTAAAAAATCCATAAATAATTTATTTGACTTTATTGTAAAGCATTTGTAAATTACTTGTTTATATTTGGGCTGCATGATTCATAAGCATTTGTATTTCCCAATGATTTCTATTTTGATTTTTTCACATAAAATAGAGCACAGCAAACCACACTTTAAAGCATTTATCAATAATGTTATTCTAGTGCATTACATATTCTAATGCACGTTCAGACACACTATATTATTTAGCTCTCCCCACAATACCTGTGAAATAGGTCAGGCAGATGTTCCTATCTCTATTTCACAACAGAAGAAACTAAGCTAGCGAAGTTACTTTTTTAAGGTTGCAGAACTGCAAAGTGACCAAATTGTGACTAAACTGCAGGTCTCCGATCTCCTAAGCCATTACCATTTCTGTGACCCGCCAAACGTACCAGTAGCACCTAACTAATTAACTGAGAAGAAAGCAACAGGAGAAATAGGGTTTTCTAAAGTCAAACGGAGTACTGCTACATCTTTCAGATTTCAGACAGGGAAACCTCTATTTAATGTCTTAATGGTGAGTGCAGCCAGCTCTAAATGATTCATGTTCCTAAGACCAAGGAAAACACAGATAAATGAAAATGTTAGGATTTCATAGCACGTTTCATTGCCACCACCCTTCCCAGATCTAGACATTTTCCATAAATGCTGATGAAGAACTAGGAGAACTGGTTTGAGTTGTCTCCTTTCTCTTTTGCCACCTAATCTTGGTTACAGCAACGCAATGTCTAAAAGGCACGTAATAGGAAAAAAATAAAGACATGGAAAAATCAGTCACTGGTTAGCTGAATTGATTTGTAAGAGGGATACAGATTCCTTTAAAATTTTTTACTTTTTTTTTAAAGCCTTTACTTAGTATGCAACTGATGACTTTTTTAATTTACCCACAAAAACCATTTATTATCAGTCCTACAGAATGTAAATTCACAGTATTTATTTTTACAGCGTAAAAACTCCTGTTTGCCAAACTTCTTCCTTCCACTAAACTATCAGACACTTTATTTATATACAGATAATTTTTTAAAATATATTTTTCATTGCCCACCATTTTTTTTCTTTCAAAAATAAAGTTTCTTAGAACATGATAAAATAGAAACTTAGGGTAGTATATCTTCTGGAAGACATCAGAAATTCCACATCATAGACTGTCAGTGATGTAACCAAATGAAGTATGTCTTTAAGTCTTTCAGCAATTGGGCTTCCTTGCCTTATAATATATCCACGGTGTAGTGTACCCGTATAAAATGGGCATCTCCCATCTTTGAATTGTTGTAAACTCAATTAAGAATAAAATTTAAGAGATATCTGCCCAGCCTTGTTGTACTTTTCTTGGTAACCTAGGTGTACATTGAGCCTTTGTGGAGTGCACCCAGAAGAGACTAGGGTGATCTGTGTATATACGAGCATATTAAAGACATGACCTAGAAGGCTGATGTGCTTGAATCAATCAGGGAAACACAAGAAAGGGAGAGACCCATAGCGCTAGCCAATTCTGTCACAGTCACCAATTCCAACTCCTCCAGGCAGAAAATCTAATTGACTTATCTCAGGTCTGACATCCAATCAGCTAAGGCCCAGTAAGGACAGGGGTCACATGGTAATTGGATGGCCTCTTCCTCTAACAAAGGGAAGTAGGCAGAGTGAATGATAGTCATCTCTGGGGTATACACCAAGCCTGTCTGCACATCAGAGGGAAGGTGACCTGAAAGCTTATTTTATTGACTGCTAAGAATAGACCAGGAAACCACCTTTGCTTTATACTTTATGCATTACTGTTACCAGGCACTTTCAGAAGTACAAGCTGTGAAGTTCTCCAACATACAGAGGTAAGAAGAGTCTGAAAGTACCTGTGCGCACACACAATGCGCATAGGACCTACTTGAATGACATCAGTAGAACTCTGGTGGCCTCTAGATTGTTTAGGAAGCAGGATACCTTTGAGTTTAGCCTAATTTCTTTCCCCCTCTTATCAAAATGAGAGTTTCTGTTGGCTAAAACCACAGAGATGGGAAGGAAACATCTCCACAAATCCTCATGGAAAAGTAAATGGATTTGATCTAAATCTTTGTTAACTGGTGTTCCATGAGCAACTCTGGGCCCAGGGCTGGGCAAATAGTAAAGTCCCATGTGGGTTGAGCCAGCTTCAATGTATTGGTAAAATTAAACACTTTAAAGGTGATTTTTCTAGAAGATTCTCCCCCACCCCCAAAAGTAGTAGTCAGGTAGCTTTGGGACGTAGGGCTCCTCTGTCTTGGTGGTCTACTTGTCTTGATGCATCAATCATTAGTTCTCATATCAGTTATTGAGGCATTACCATCACACATACAGTGTGAGTGTGTGGGAGTGCATGTTTGCGTGTGCATGCGTGCACACGTGCTGTTTGTACCTGACTGTCAAATCTGGACTTGATGTGATTTGCATACAACGATATAACAGGAACACCAGGAAGGTAGTTTATACCTGGTACTGCCTGGGATTTATTAAATAGTTCTTCTTGAAAGGACATCATGTGAATACAGGACTTTGTTGCAATAGCTATAAATAAAGTGTTTTTGAAAAAATTATTACTTGTGTTTTGATTCTCTAGTGACTTAATTGTTTCTGCTAATAGCATTTCAGAAGTTGAGTAGTTGAGTAGAACAAAAGATGAGATGCCTGTTTATAGAGTAGATAGCTCACGACAGATGCTAATTGGACTTGGCATGGTCTGGTGATTTCGTACAACTGAATGCTAAAGAGACAGGTTTTGTAGGCCCCGGTGCCAGCCATTCTAGACCATGAGTGTAATTCACAAGTTTATATTAAATGCCATATGTGAAACCACCTTCTCTCAGCACTGAGAATTCAAAGGAGGAAACAAGGTACTTGCAGTTCACAGTAAATAATCCGTGAGACGGTGAAAGATTTTCTATGAGAAAATTCATAGCAATTATCAATAAGAGTAAAAACTGTAAGCCACCTAAATGTCCAACAATAATGGTTCAAAGTTTATGGTACATAATTTGCAAAATATATGTAAAATACATACTATGTGCAATCATATTTTCCAAAAACATTAATGGCATGGGAGAATTGCTCACAATCTAAGCGAAAGAAAATTAGGGTACATGCAGTTTGATGTTAGTGTGAATTGCCTTCCACCACCCCCACCCAGGGATTAGGGAGAAAAAAGAAGCCACTTGGGTTTATCAATTTTCCCGTTAAGTTAATGCAAGGAAACTAATACAAGCCAGGTAAGGAGTAAATACCTCAGGAAGGAAATGAATCCTCGTTAAGGGCAAGGTCTATACGAGGGCCGTCCGGAAAGTATCCAGCCATGTCATAGGAGAAATAGAGGCGTTGATGGCTGGAGTTTTTCCGGATCTTATTTTAGGAAAACAGCATCAGAGCTCCATCCATACCCCCAGGGGTCTCCATCTCCACCCCCAGAAGCCTGAGTCAGTGATCACTGTTGCCCCTCTTGGAGCCAACAGAAACCTGGAGGTCGTACACAGGCTGTGAAATGTGCAAGACTGGAGCAGGACGGACTTAGTGAGCTTGTTATTTCTACAGGGATGTGTGGCAGTGTCCTCAAGGGAAGAGGAGCAGGTTGGGTAGACCAGGGGGAAAGGGAGAAATGGGAAGAATGCAGGTATAAATGAGGTCCACGTGGCACAGCTCTGAAGGCTTAGCCTTTTGTGGATCATGGTCTCACATTAGAGTCACCTGGGTGCCTAAAAAAAAAAACCCACTGACACTGCCACTCTACTAACCGAGTCGGCTGTGGGGCCTGGGCCCCTCGTGGCCCTGGTACAGGAGGTGAGAGTGGTACAGTAGCAGTACAGTAAGCAAGGATGCAGCTCATCAGTTCTGTCCCCCTCCCCAGTTCAGTAAGACTTTGCCACAACTATTGAATCATTCATTAGAGGGCTTCTGGTCTTCTTTGGCCAGAGTGTGTATCAGGTTCAATGAAAGGGTCACCGGAGAGGCTAGCCTCCTGTCCTACTGTGCGTGAGCCGTGGCAGCCACCTCCTCGGGGATCGCTCGTCATATGCCCCAACTTTCTCCTTTCCTAAGGGTAGCTGGGACAGAAATGAGAAGGGGCCTACTACAGGACTCACAGTGACTTCGAACTGGCCAACTAGTGGGTGTGAGTGGCAGAGAAATCCGTGTGTGATGTGTCACTATGCATTTTAAAAATACTGGCAGGGAACACACCAAAATAACATTGGTTAGCGAATGGTGAGGTTTTAGATGCTTTCTCTTCCTGGTTCTCTGTATTTCTAAGAGTTTCTGCAGTGAACATGTATTATTATTATTATTGTATTTTTTTAAAAGCTATATGTCCTACCCCAGCCCCCCAAATGTTTGCCATTGTCACAGGATAGTGACTTAAGGATTTCCTGCATCCCTTTAAGGAAAGCAAGTGATTCGATATGAAATGGCCAGGAGCCCACAGGGTAAGAGCACTTCACTGCATTTCTTGGGCTTCTAAAACCTCTCAGATTTATATTGGGCGAAATACATTCTAACTTGTTCTATTGAGTATTACATGCCGTGGCATCTCCTTAAGCCGTGGTCTGCAACAAAATATATTAAATGCAACTGCAGCTGCAATGCTGTGTCTTACTTCTGATCAGATTATTGGGGTGCGCCATCCTTTGTCACCAACCCTATCAACCGTATCCACTGACATGCCGCAATCAGAAGCAGGATGGGGCCCTCAAGTCTGTTAACAGTAGGTGCCCACCAAAGTAAAGAGTTCAGGATAGGAATACTTGGGGCCCATTTAGTGTGCAAGTGGAGATGACTTGTTTAGCTGGAGGAGATCTTGGCTCCTGAAACTACTAGCTCAAGTTATACATGTCCTTCTTCAAGGGGATGTGAAGGATGGAAGGCTCGTCACTTCTCTTTAGTGTACCTTTCAGTCACCCTTGTGATGGGGAAGCACTGGTAGGGTTGATTTTTGAATTTTAATTCAAAGACATTAGGAAGCATTTCACATGAGGAGGAAATATAGACTTTGCTATTTATCCAGAAGGCTGAGTAATTTCAGGGCAAAGGCAGATGTGGTTAGTGGCCTCTGAGGAATCAGCACATTAACCATCCTGCAGGAATTGCAGACTATTCTGTGTGGGTTAATGGATACAATTAACACCAAAATTAGTCACCATATGTAAGTAATTGAGGCTGTTTAACACCGTTATTGACTATACAAATCTCTGGACTGAGGATTAGGCAGTCTCACGATTCATTAGAGAATGTAATTAGCAAGACTTGATTGGATTTCATTATTGGCTCCAGAGCAGGTTTGTATGGGAAACACCTTGGTAGGGAGTTTTCTGAGAAGAATGCCCCAAGTGTCATTATTTCAAGGCTTGATCTTAAGTGGGTAAATATGTACTTTCAGATAGATTCAGTTTACCGAGCTTATCTTCATTCTCCTCATATCCCTCCCTACTTCTTCCCAATCTTCAAAGGCTCCCTTGGTCCCGCCATGTTCAATGGACTTGCCTGCCCAACCACCAAGGTCATTCATAATCCCCCCATTACTTAGTTCACGAGATTTTGCTGGTTTCAGAGCTGGCCTCCTCAGTCTCCATTTTATCACCTGAGCTAGCTTCTTCCTCTATGGTTGACTCCTGTCACTCAATGGACAAAGAATCATTTACTGAGAAGTGGGCCAGAAGAGTGTAAGCCTGTGGTAGGAGAAGGAATGAATATTTGGATCTGTAAAGAAGGCAGTCATGGTCAAAGCTTTCCTGAAGTCTGATCAGACTGACGCTTGGAGCAAAGGGTTTCAACACTTGGTGACCATTAGAATTGCCTGGAAGCTCTTTAGAAAGGCTGCCACCTGGTTCTACACCCAGAGATTCTGATTGAATTGCTTTGAGGTGGGGCCCAGGCATCTAAGTGTTTTCCCAGCTGTCCAGGTGATTCTGAAGAGCAGCCACGTTAAGAGCTCCTGAAGAGCAGGGTGTCGCAAACAGTGATGTGTGTGGGGGTGGGGTGGTACAATGAAGGTCTGGGGCGCATCTGACTGTTTGCATTCCTAAAAAGTTCCCCGGTGGTGGCTGTGGACCACATGGCAGAGAGCAAGGCCAGAATCATTAAGTTGGAATAAGACACACACTTTGCATGGAAAAAGAAGCCGAGATAAAGCACAAGTGCTAGTATACTGAGTTTTTGCAGAATAAAATGATAATGATGATGATTTGAAAGCTGAGTGAGTAGAGTTCAGGTTTCCCCAGACCTCACCAACCTGTGAGTATAAACAAGGCCTCAGGTTTACAATACGTTTACAGTACTTATCACATGTCTCCTGCTCATTACTTGCTTTGCATATCGCAGAACCTCCAGCTCCCTCTCTGTCTCAGTTATTTCTAGGGATCCCTGGGGATCTCTCACTTCAACAACCATCCTCTCAGGCTCCTCAGCTCAGGACTGTCTTGTTCACACTCAAAGCTCAGTACCTGCCCTGACAGCACCGGGATGCACACAAACGTCACTGACCCCCAGGGGTCCCAAAGCTACCGAACCTTGAGAGGTAGCCGGGAAAGGACTTAGAGACTGAAATTAGTTCAAAGGGCTTACCTGTGAGCAACTGGGCCAGGACTGGGGAGCAAGGCTTCACCTCCGTAGTGTCTGAATTTTAATTTCCGGATGCATCTCGAAAGAATCCCAAAAAGGTGGTTGATGGCTCCACTCAAAAACGATGTGGGGCCATTGCCCCATAAGTTCCAAAAGCACTGGCCATCTTGCTCCTACTCCAACCCTTCGGGAAAGAAACTCAGTTCCAGGAAGCACAGTTTTCAGTGTGGAGCCAGTCTACATTCTTCCTTTGTACCGAAAGCAACAAGATGTGTGTGTCTTTGCCAGCCCGTGGACCAGGGCTGGAGCGAGGCTGCAGGTAGACTCGGAGGCCATTCCTGAAGAGGCTCCAGCTACTACAGCAGGAAGCAGGCAGGGCTGCCTCTGTGGAGCGGGGATTCCCATTAGTCGGAAATGGTGCCTCCTGGGTTGATGAACCACCTCGCGTCTTTCTTGTTTGCCATCTTTGTTTTTTTTTTTTTTTAAAGTCTTCTTTCTGTGAGATTTCTTCATCTCTCTGTTCTTCAATTGAATTTATTTTGGCCAATCTGTTTTTAATTTCTAAGAACTCTTTTTATTCATTATTTGTCCCTTGGTCTTGGCATTTCTTGTTTTATGAATACAATATTCTCTCTTACCTCCTAGAAGATACCAGCTCCACTTAGTGTTTTTATTTGTTTTAATTTCTCTTTGCTCTGGATTTAATCCACCCCCCAACCCCCCTTGTGTGCTTTCTTTGGCTTTGGATCGATTTTTCTGAATCTTTGGAGACTCCTGGCTGGATGCTTTGTTAAAAGATAAACTGAGGCATATTAAAAAATTTATGCATTTATTGGAGCAAAAATCTATTTAAGTTGGTCAGTGTCAAACCAGAAGTGGTCAGGGGTGCTCTGCCTGTGGGAGTCAGGGGAATGACTTATGAGTGTCTCGAGAAGGCACAGAAGCAAGTAAGGAAATGATTTGATGGGCTTCCGCTTAAAGCGTGGTTGGCTGTCTGTGATGGGTTGTTCTTCCAGTTTTCATTTCATAACCTTGAGGCATTTACAGGCTTAGATGTGGATTTGCTTCTGTGGGCTGCCAAAGCATCAGAGCCACTTCCGCCTAATGGCTTCCTTGTTTAATTAAGTGAACAGCTTATATTTCAAGAGTAAGACCATACCTGGGTTTCCTTTGATGACTAGGGGATTTCATGTTAGAATAATTAGGACAACTGGAATTTCTATAGAGGTCATTTCTCTGGGATCCTGAGTGATATGTACATTGCAAGAGGCTTATTTCCACATTGGGAAGCAAAGAATAATAGTCCATTGTACAATGGCAGTGCCAGCAATAACACATCATTGTCTAAATATGATTTCCACCCAAGATACTGACTGAGCTATGTCCTTGCCATATTTTACTATTATCATCCTATAATCTGTGACCAAGTTGAGGAGCATTCCTGTTATTTATTCACCTTGATATTCTCCTTGTTATCTATTCACCTCAGCGTCTCAATAGATGCACATGGAATGAACGAGTGGATAAGCTATGCTGGTGGGGACTTGCTCAAAGCCTTGCTCAGCAGCTCACATAACACCAACCTAATAATGTTGGCCAACTGCTGACTGGGTCAGAGGTCTCTGCCCAGTCCCTGAGTGATCCATTCCAGGTGAGGTAGCTCAGGCCTAACGGGACCAAGACAAGGGGATGCAGAGCCCAGAGCCCAGCAGGAAGAGAATCACCGGGTTGTGCTCTGTCAGTGCTCAGTCTCACTGAGGAGGTTACGTTCGTTGTCAGATCCTTTCCACTAAAACCAAACAGAGAGAGGGGCTTTCAACCGGATAGTGATCCCAAGCCTCCTTGTGTCTATTTGGTTTGGATGTTTTTCCCTGTTGTATTTTCCACATTAAAGTTCTATCAACGTTGTGTCAGCCTTGTCATTTTGCCATTTCACTGACCTGAAGAGCCACTTGTCATCTGCAAGTGTTCCCTTCAGGGTGTCTGGTCTAGTGGAGAAACAGCTGCCAACATAATCGATACAAGTCTGGCAAGTTACTACGTGGCTCCCACGCCTCAGAGGCCGCCTTCCGGGAGTGGACAGTAACCAGCCGTCTCTCCGAGACTCCACTTCCGCCGGACTCTCAGGTATGCAGGTACAATTTAAATCCGCTTGTGCTTTGCTTTCATATCTCCCCGTTGAGATTTGTAAGTTAACGAATGGCACTCTGAAGTGACAGGCAGGTGCGAAGGGAAGAGCAGAGAGACAGCTGCCTGAAGGAATAATATTGAAAATGTATAAAAGCTGTTAATAAATAAAAAGAAGCCCATATGTGTACTTTAGAAACCCCAAACCCTTCCTTCCTGGCTGCTTCACAGTCCCTAAGTGTAAATAGTTTAAAATTAGGCAAATGTGCCCGGATTTGCCAAGACCCTCCGGGAACCCTAAGACGACCGGGTGCGAGGGGTGAGTGAGAGGTGACGGCTGTAGGAGGACAGCGGAGCGAGCGGGGACGACAGAACCGGGTGGCCCTGCGGGGGAGGGGGACACCCGAGAGCAGCCGAGGAAACCTCCCCGGTGACGCTTCGGATTCTGAGCTCTCCTGGGGGCATGACGAGGCTGAGAAGGTCCCAGACCCCCTCCATCCCCTTCCGCCGCCGCCACCACAGGGCAGAGCAGCTCTGCATGTGTCTCTTACTCAGACCGGACTTCTGCACGGGGTGTCACGTGAACCAGGCTTTGGCAGGTCATTGCCAAGTGCAAACGGAGGCGGCGTGTCGGCACCGAGGGCCGCGGAAGGGTCGAAGGTGCACCTGCGGGCAACACACGCGGTGAAAAACACGGTGAAGGTTCAGACGAAAAAGAAGTTATTACGGGAAAAGACACATTGCCACTATGTCCCTGGCTCCAAACGCCCGGATCCCACCGTGCTCGCCACTTCGGGAGCAGGCCCGGAAGTCCTCGCTTCTGAGCGTCTGCAGGTGCGCCGTCGCAGCTGCCTCGATGCCCCGAATCAATTGAAAACGGTGACCTCTTATGGTCGTTTTGACTTTGGGGAGAAGCCAGAAGTCTCACGGTGCCAGATCTGGTGAATAAGGTGGATGGGGACACCCTGTAATCTTTTTATTTGAGAAATTGCTGTGTGTCACCTGAATTGATTTAGGTGTGATTAAAAAATAGGGTGAATGCTTAAATTAAAAATAATGTATTAAGGTAAAAAGACATTGAAGCGAGAGAGAGTATGTTGAGGGAACTGTGATTAAAAAACATTTTTTTATTTAAACATTCACCCTATCTTTTGATCACACCTTGTAGGTCAAGAGCCAATCACAAACGTTGGCGGTATAATGCAAGCCTGACAGACAGACCTAGAAAGTCCCGGAAGGGACTCGATAATCTAGAACAAGCAGATCCCACCGTGTCTGTGGCTTCAGAAAGAAAGGCCAGGGTGAATGGAAAGCATTAAAGAGCTGTCGTCTAACCTGAATGTCGATCTCAATTAGTCGGGAGGGGAGAACAAAGAAGTCCATGTAGGAGCAATGCTCTAAGACTTGCAGCTGCTGGTCAAGGTTTCAAACATCGGAATTGAAGA
The DNA here is from genome assembly GCA_004026885.1 of Lyroderma lyra. Lineage (NCBI taxonomy): Eukaryota > Metazoa > Chordata > Mammalia > Chiroptera > Megadermatidae > Lyroderma > Lyroderma lyra. The sequence continues at coordinate 293,558 of PVJL010000554.1, read as the reverse complement.
CATGCCCTGTGGAGGATTTAAGAAGAAAGAAAACACTGGGAGATGGAATTGCAAACAAATTTGGAGTTTACCCTTTAAACTGTAGAGGGCAATACTGGCACAAAGCTAACAGAAATGGGATTGTCAGTATTCATGTAGGGTTGGCCAGGTTGACCTTTCAAGGTCAAGCTGACTTTTAACCTGACTTTGAACATACACTAGGTGGACCTTTCTTTGAGAAGCCCCAAAAGGAAGTTTGTAAGACTTGTAAGAATTATTCTGGAGCAACTTGTCAAGCCCCAATCCCACAGCTGCAAAACTTTGACGATGGGCATTGCAGATTTGCCCTGGATAAAGGCCCTTCTGAAACCTAAGTCGCCTGGTGCATTCCCGGAGGGTATGGTTGATGTTGGAACATTAATATCTACAAACCAGACTACAAAAATATCAGAAGCACAAGATACAAACTTGATTCTTAAACGGGTTTTGTTACCGGAAAACAGGGTGTCCTTGTCGACACGACGTCCAGGTTCTTGGTATCTCGAGCAAAGACTTGAACGAGACACACACAAAAGTAAAGTGAAACAAAGAGACAGTTTATTGAGGAGAAAGGACACTCCAGAGAGGTGGGAGCGGGCTCGAGCAGGAAAATGGCTCAGGAGCCCCCATGAACGAGGCTTTGGGGCTTTTATTCTAAGTCTTCAGGGGAGCCGCCTGTGGGCGTGGGGTATCCTGATTGACAAGTTTGATTGACAAAGGGTCTGCCTTCTGACTACGCATGCCCTTTCCCAAAGTTCAGTCTGTTATGATATTAATGAACTTCCGGGCATATATGACATTACAATGATGGTATAATGAGGTTCAGGTGAAATGAAGGTCGTTGTAACTCACTGCGCAGGCGTTAGGAGCTGGCCAAGCTGGTGGGCTTCTTGGGCCCTCCGACCTCCCTGTCCCTGTCCGGAACCTCCTCCTAGCCTGGGGCAAGGACTACATGTGAAAGGGTGGTATCTAGGCATACCAATTCCAGCAGGCAGTCTCGGGGTTGGGGGGTGGGTGTAGATTTCCCTATTCTATCCACCTTCCTCACATTCTCTTGAGAGACGTGATCCCCACGAATCTCTATGGGAAGCTGAGGGACTGAAGGTCTCATCTTCTGTATCTGTTTCCTGCTGAGGATGGTCGTTGTCCCTACCTATTGGGGACCCATGGAGCTCTCACCCTATCTGATGTAAAGGGGAAGGAATCCCGAGATCCACCATGTTGTCTCCTTTGGTTGGGATGGGCTGGAAGCCTTGTTGGGGTACTGCTAGTAAACTGATGGTTTCTAGATTAGGAGAAAATAATTCAGTTAGTACTTCAAAGGCATTGATCAGAGAAATAGGTTTTAAAGGCCCTTGTCACTAGGTTTCAGGATAGAAAGTCTGTTGCTCGGGGTGAGGAGCCAGAGAAATTGATAAGGAAAGAGATTAAGAAAAGGTGAAACTAAGAGCTAAAGAACAAGGAAAAGGAGTCTTTAGTGAAGTGGGGGGATGGCCGCTCTATTTGGCCCACATCAGTTTCAGATTACTGGGTTATTAAGGCACACCCCGGCTCTCGGTAGCGTTCATAGCAGAACCCCAGTAATTATTTTTGGAGTAAATTGGTGTGCCAGGCACTGTGGTAGGCACTAGGAATGTGGTGGTAACAACACAGACCCAGCCTGTGGAAATTAAAGCCCCTCAGACTGAGTGCAGAACGAAGAGAAATCGAGACATGAAAATTTAATGCAGCAGCTACACAAATATTAAGAGAAAGTAAGCCACTGTAATGATTAAAAACATACTACTTAGAAGTGGTGAGAAATATAAATGTATCACTTGTATGTAAGTTAAAAAGACGACATTCTCTGGATAAAGAATAGCCACTGACAGAAATAAGAATAAAATCGGACAATCTGTTACTTAAAGAGACGCGCTTAAAAATGAAACTCATATATAAACTAAAAGAGGGGGGTTAAGCTATGGGAAAAGCACAGCAGATAATAGCTGACTATTCTACAAAATGTAATGAAGCCTTACAATATAAATACCATAATTCCTCTTGCTACATTGCCAAGGTTGATGAACCGATAGTTTATACCCTAGAAAATTCAGACAGTTAATTATCTGATAGGAAAATGTATAATTCTCCTAGCAATACAAGAAAAAATAATAATAAATTCAGCTATCTTCTAGGCACCATTACTCATGGCTTCAACTAATAAAAATAAATTAAGAAAAAGTCCGTTGCTGGCAATTAGGAGAAATATGGATTCATAGTACAGTACTTAGTGACACTGTAAATGGGTTTTATTTTTCTAGGGACAATAAGAAAATACTGCAACAAGAACTATAAAATTGTTCATACTCTTTGTTCTGATAACTCTACTAAATGCTAAGAAAATATCCCCTAAAGAAAATAAAAGTTTTTTTTTTTACAATAATATTTATAGTGTCACTATTTGTAATTTTTTTAAAAATTAGAGTTCTCAGTGTTAAGGGATTAACTCAATAAGCCATGTGATGCTGACTTAGCTATAGCTATTGAAACGCCAAGCAGACTTCTGCATAGGACCATGAGGATAAACAGTCCAGAATTACCTTCCCATGACAAATGCACAAAATACAGGAAACAACTAATATTTGACATTGGACAAGGGGGTGAAACAGACTGTGAGCCCTGAGAAAAGGGAACAGTTGAGGTACAGTCTACCATTGCCAAGGCTTTCTGTCTGGAGGTAATTCCCAGTCCCTAGAAGGGAATTCAGTCCACCGTTCTTTCTGAGATGAGGAGATAGACTGAACTCATAAGAGGCCGAGGTGGTAAGAATTGGCCGTACCCGAGGGAGGAGAGCTACA
>PVJL010000554.1:271586-290603 GCA_004026885.1 Lyroderma lyra | reverse complement strand
AGTATGAACGATACTGTCTAAAATTCCACTGGATTAACAGCAGAAAAGACCTTGCGGAATTAAGAATCAGTGAACTTAAAGACATAGCAATAAAACTATCCAAAACTGAAAAACGTGAACAAAGTGTGGGTGATTAACGGGACAACACCCCTGACCGAGTCTGTGAGCGCAGTCCCAGAGAGAGGGTGGGGGCAGAAAAGAATATTTAAAGAAGTAATGGCCACACGTACTCAGATTTGATCAAGACACACAGAAGATGAGAGAGTTTATGGTCGGCGGCTGCTCAGGACGAGAAATGTTAGGGAAGTTTTTCGGGTTGAAGAAAAATGAGATCAGACATCTAGAGTTATGTAAAGGGACAGTGAGTGCCCCAAATGAGTGAATATTAGATTTTTTTTTCCTCATATTTTTGTTTCTTTAAAGTAGAATTGACTGATAGAGCAAAAGTAGTAACAATACTTGGTATAGTTTATAACATGTGGGACAAATGGATGACAACGACAGCAGAAAAGAAAGGCAGGACTCTGTCGGGGGTGGTTCTCACGCTCTGTGTGCAGGTGGTGTAATATTTTTGAAGGTGGACTATAACAAGATTAAAGAATCATATTATAAATCCTAAAGCAACCAGTAAAAACAAACCAACGAAGGAATAGCTAGTAAGCCAAGGGAGGAAAAAATGGAATCATTAAAAACAAATGAGATCCAAGAAAATAAAGGGAAAGGGAAGCAAAAGGAACAAAGATAGGACAACAGAGAACAAATGACAAGAAGGTAGATGCTTCCAGAACATAGAAGAAGTAATACTTCCTAAGTTATGTTACGAGGTCAGCATGAATTATCTGGCACCAGGGAGACATTACAAGAAAAGAGAACTACAGGACAGTATTTCCCATGACCATGGAGGCCAGACCCATAATAAAATAGCAATTGGCCACTTCGGTGCGCCGGTGGGGGCATCTACAAAAGACCCAGAGCTGCATTCGGACCTCAAAGTGAAAAACGGGTGCTTTCCTCCTAACCGCTTCTATCAAACTCTGTACTGGAGGTCATAGGCTGTGCAATGTGGGGAAAAAAAAAATCATACCAGAGGAAGTTACAGTTCATAATGTCAAGCCTTTCTCTGAAATTTTATAGTAATTAAGACAGTGTGATATCAGCACGAAAATTGGCATGTAGATCAATGGAATAGAATAGAGTCCAGAAATACACCCACACATAAGTGGTCCCTTGATTTCTGACCAAGTCACCAAAGTGAGAAAAATACAGTTCTTTCAACAAATGGTACTCGAAAAACTGGACATCTACATGTTCTTGACTAACCTTCATATCGTGTACAGAATTGCTAAATGAATATAGACTTAAATGTAAAAGCTGAAACTGTGACATCTCTAAAAGAAAACATGGGAGGAAATCTTGGAGACTTTAGGTTGGGGGGAAATGTTTAAATGGGGTTCAGCCTGCAGAAAAGAAAAATTGATAAATTGGACTTTATCACGATGAAAGACTTCTGCTCTTTGAAAGGGACTGTTAAAAGGCAAGCCATGGACTGGGAGAAAATATTTGTCAAAAATTTCTCTCTTTTTTTTTTTTGGTGGTTCCCTGGCTGGGACTCGAACCCAGGCCACGGCATTGTCAGTGCTGAAGCCTTAGCCACTACACCACCAGGGAACCCCCCCCAAAATTTCTGATAAACGACTTCTATGCAAAATTTATAAAGAATTCTTATGTCTCAACAATAAGACAAACAAGGCAATTTTTTAAATGGGCAGAAGATTTGAATACATGCTGCTCCAGAGAAGATATGCAAATGTGTAACCTAAAATAATATAAAGTGATAAATACATGTACATGAGTAATTCATGTATATACAATGGCAAGGATCAAAAATGAATTAGAAGATGACTTGGAGTTGGGTATTCACTGAAGTATTTTTAAAGGTTTTTAAAAAACACACCTTTTAAATAAAAGCGTAAGTTCATTTAGATAGATAATGAATAATCGCTGATTTGGGGGACAGGATGCCGTGTTTCGAGCAGTCCCCTCCCGGCAGCACGACAGCGTGTAAACTCGGAAATGAAGAATACAGACTGGAGTATAGCACGTGGATATCATTTTAGAGTTTTTGCAAAATTTCAGAGAAGATGGCGCCCAGAGTCGGATCTGGCTGATCGTTAGAGCTCCGGGTTTACTTCCGTTAGGAGCCCGGAAGGTAGTCTTTGTTGAAGGAGCGGAGCAGTCAGAAGCGACCCGCGCCTCTGAGGCAACGACGGGCGCGGTGCTCCCCCGAACACGCTGGCCCCGGCCCCGGCCCCCGCCGCCGCGGACCGCCGTCTGCGGAATGAGGCTTGCACAGCGGAAGACCGTGCCTTGATGTGTTGCTCTCATTTGTACCGTCCGTCTCAGGACTAGTGTGATACAGAAAGAGCGCAGGGTTTGAACCTTGGCCCCTGACCATACTTAACTTCTCTGAGCCTCAGTTTCCCCAGCTGTAAAACTGGAGTGATACAGTTGACAGTTCTGACCTGAAAGCCTTGGATCAGATGTGCTTTAGAATTCAGAATTTTTCAAATTTTAGAAAAATAATGCTGTGCAAATAGCCTGCGTTAATTAATACTCCAGCAGGGGGAGGGGCTGTACCTTGTAAGAAACTCATTAATATTTTCTGCAGGAAACTGTATGAATTTTCACAGTAAGTGGGATAAATATAATTAGTGTCACATTAGTGAAGGTCAGGTTTTGTTGCCAAATGAGCTTGCCGCAAATCTATGAAAAAGCTTTTGCTTATCAGGGTTTTATAGCTTTCAAAATTGCAGATAAGGGGAGGTGGAGCTGTATAGTAGCAAAGGCCATTGGCTAGGCCATATGACTTTTGTGCAGATTAGAACAGGACACCTTCTGGGTGGTCACAGTCCCTGTGGCAAGTAGGGTAAGAAAAATGCATCCCTCCTTTCAGGGTAAATGTCAAATGTCAGCCCCATCTTCAACCAGGTACCTTTGTGCAGTGCACAACCTGTACAACCGGACAACAGCTCTGATCATACTTACGTCTCAGGGGTAATGGAAGAATAAGCAATAATGTAAACGGACCCACTCTCTTTAGGTGTCTGCTGTGCATGAGACCAACACATCTCTAATGTGAATGTGCAGATGAATCACCAGCTTCTTAAAATATGAGAGTTGGCGTAGGGCCCGAAACACCGGATTTCTAGCAAACTTCCAAATAACAGCCATGCTCCTGGTCCACAAATCACATTTTGAGGAGTGAGGTCCTAGACCCACTTACCCATTTTTCCCTGAATGTCCCACGTGAACCTGAGTTAGCATGTCCCCTACCAAAGTCATGGCCTTCCCAGAAAACTGTTCCTGATTACCTGACCTCCATCCGTGGCCCCAGTCTCCAGCTGCTGTTTCCCAGTGCGAATGGGCCAATCCTCCTCGCCACCTCATTTTTCCCATCTTCACCCGCACATCCATTCAGTTACTGAACGCCACAGATTCTACCCTCGACCGTTTCTCCCATTGAGGCTTTCCCGGCCAGACCATTCCTTGTTGTAGAAGTCTGCCCACCAGGGGGCAAAATCACCCCAGTTCGAACAACTGCTCTAAACCCTCACCTCCCGTTTCTCCAGCTACTGACTTGGATGGCTTATCTCCCAGGAATAGTCTGACGTTTCATCTTCATGTATATTTTGACTATCTGTAGCCATCTGCTAACATTTCTGTGTTCTCCACTTGATTATGAGTCTTAAGAAACCCCATGTTCTTGGCATCCTGCACAGGCTCCGAAATGCGCAGATGCTTAACACATGTTTGAATGCACGCGTCCTGTGACAGCTGCAGGTTCCTCGACAGGGCTGGGGGAGCTCAGGACTTAGCTCGGAGGGGGTCTGCCCTGGGGCTAGAGTAGCACCTGGGCACGTCTGCAGGGGGCCTTACGGACCAGAGGAAGCTGTGAAGACCTGAGGCCTGAAGGGCATCCGAAGCTGTTTCTGCCTCAGGACGTTCCCCATCTGCCTTTCTCTCTCAACCTGTCCTGACAGGCCTCTCTACACTGCCTGGAAAGGCCACTCGTCCCCCTGCCGCTCACCCCAGGGCACTGTGCAGAGTTGCTGTGCGAGCAGCTGCTCGAGCACAATGTCTTCACCCTGCACAGCTGCTTTTGAAACTTGATTTGGGGCTTATGCAGAAACCCAGGTTGGCTGGTTCCGTCCAGACCATCGGAGTACTGGTGGCTATGTGTTCCATGCAACAGGCTCACAGCCGCCTCTGAGACCCCTAATCTGAAGCTCGCTTTTGCCATCTGGCTGTTATTGGGGGTTTAACCTTTCAGAATCGTTGGTCTAAATGTGTTGGTTATCAGTCCAGCTGTTTTGGCAAGATATTCTAATAGACAACTGTGAGGTAGTAGAAAACACACACACACACACACACACACACACACACACACACACACGGTGCCAAAAAAATGTATACACATTTTAATAAAGGAAAGAATTGTATTAAAATTGTAATAATATATACTGAGAACAAAAGATGAATACAGGTCACATTTGATTTCTGCAATGACAAGAGGTGCTCAAAGTGGTTATCATCAGTATTTATGTTAGCATAGATGTCATATCTATGCTATATCTATTATATATATATTTATGTATTATATATGTTAAATATTATATATGTATATGAGGTTAGACAATTAATTCGCAAACTCACCCTAGAAAAAGTGCTATATACCTCATTGGTGAATATCACTATGGTCACCTTCAATATATATATATGTCTCTGTCCCTGCTCCTGGCCCAGAGCTCCCAAAACTCTTTTTTTTTTTCTTTGCTTTTCTGTATGTGGGTGGCTCCCTGACTGGGAATCGAATCCAGGCCACAGCGCTGACAGCGCCAGCGCCGAAGCCTCAAGCCACTACACCACCAGGGGACTCCCCCAAAACTCTTGTAATTCCGTAAGTGGTAAGAGCACTAGGAGCATCTGTTGTTCTAATATTTGGCCTTTGACCCCAGGTCCTGACACAGAGCTCCTAAATCCCTTGGAATTGGTGCCTTTTGTTCCAATGAGGTGACTCTTGCTGGGCTCCTGGAACAGGGCTGGTCACCGGCAAAACCAGGCCAAGATTAGAAGCTTGGAATTTTCAGCCCCAGGCCTCAGGCTTCAGAGAGCTGAGAGCCTGGAAGTGGAGTTAACGATCCATGTGACAAGGTGGTGAAACCGCTGTGAAGTAAGGAGTTTGAAGGGCTTCCAGGTGGGTGAGCAGAGGTGGTGCTGGGAGGGCGGGGCACTCTGAGGGCATGGGAGCTCCGCCCCCTTCCCCAGGCCCGTGCTTTGCATCTCTTCCATTTGGATGTGCATCTGCATCCTTTATCAAATCCTTTTATAATAGACTGGTAAACAGCAGGGAAACTTTTCCTGAGATCGTGAGCTGCTCTAGCCAGCTAACGGAACCTCTGACCTACAGCCGACTGGTCAGAAGCATGGGTGGCAACCTGGACTTGAGACTGGCATCTGAAATGGGGTGGAGGGCAGTCTCATAGGATCCCCTTAACCTGTGGGATCTGATGCTATCTCCGGGTCGATAGTGTCAAAATTGAGTTAAATTGAAGAACACCCAGCTGGTGTCATAGAATTGCTTGTTGTGGAGAACCGCCCCCCCCACCCAACATCTGGTGTCAAAAGTGTCCAGTGCAATAGTAGTAAGAAAGTAAAGGAGAAACATAGGAGAGGAACTGAGTTTTTCCTGTCTCAATAGCATGGTTTATTTGGACAGAACATCTAGTTTTCCCTATTTTAGTCTGAACTTGACCCTTTTGGTCTTCCAGCTTTTTTTGGTTTTGTTTTGTCTTTTCTTAGTGTCTTTCAATAGTATTTAATCAGTTTTGGCCACTTCGGCTAGTTTTCATCTCTCTCCATGTCTGTTCGTAGCACCACCATCCCCAGATGTAGACTTCTGGCCTCCCTTCTTGGCCCACCAGTGATGGGGCTCCCCTGTGCTAGGAGGTCACCCAGACCTGGTTTGAATCCCAGCTCTGCTACTTATTAGATGAGAAATTCGGGGCAAGTTATTTAACTACTCTCATCTTCTGCTTCCTTTTATCGGTAAAAAGGTCGAAGTATCTCCCTTGGCTGTTGTGAGGATTAAATAGAAAGCATTTAACACATCACAAGGCATACAATAAACGATAGGAGTTAAAAGTCGGCCACTCTGACAGCCAGCTTTCTTTATAGAACTATGTATTTTTGGAGAAGGCCACATTAAAAGCTGACATCTCCCAGCCACCTACAGTTGAGCGTGTGCTCATTGTGCACACAGGCCCGGCACACAGGTAGCATTCCTATTAGTCAGAGGCCCTTCTTCTCTCATTTCTTTTTACATATTTATTTATTCTTTTGGTTGGTTCCCTGGTCGGGAATTGAACCCAGGCTGAGGCGGTAAGAGCGCCGAAGCCTAGCCATGACACCACCGGGGAACCTCCTGTCATTTCTTCTTGGGGCATTTTTTCCTTCCTCCTGTCACCAGTTTGGTTCCAGGCATGAAGTTATTTCTGGCTTGATCTGTCAAGTAAAGGTCCAAGGCTAGACGCAGCCACAGAACAATCTCTAGCTGCCGGCTCGTCCAGCCCAATGTGAAGTCCAAGGCCCTTGCTGTTCTCTCACAACGAGACGCTCCATCATTTCTAAAAACAAACACTGAGGAAGAGAAAGCAGACGAATACAGAGACTGTGTTTTCAGTCCAATCTCTTGTATCTCAAATTAATGGGTTTGGGTGGGAATTTGGAGCGTGTCCTCCTGGGGGAGCACTGGGAATAAGGAGTCTAAGCTTGGGCCTGGTGTGAGCAATTTCTTTCCTGCATCTGCTTTCTACCTTCCATGTTTTCCTTTCCCTTATTTCTTTCCTTCCATCTTCATCTTGTTCCAATGCTTTTGCCTGAACCCCTTGGTGAAACAGTTTTTACCATGATTCTGTCTGCTGCTATTTCTGCCACTTGGGGGTGGATCAGGAATGCCCTCACCTCGGCCTGGCCATGCCCTGGGCTCCAGGCTTCTGCAGTGTCAGACAGAGGGCACCTGTGACACTGTCAGAAACACCGACTGATCAGTTGGTCACCTACGAGAGGCATTTTAGTCTTACTGAGGCTGACCAGATGTCCCATTTCAAACAGTTTATGCAGTCAGCCTAGTCTCACTGGGCTAGATTCAAGGTGTCAGTAGACTGACACGTACCGTTTGAAATGGGACGGGACTGCTGTTTTCTGTCCCATTTAAAATGGGACGTCTGGTAGCCCAGTCTTACTCCAAGGACATAAATTAAAACAGAGGACATCCTTGTCCAGTCTTGCTTCCCACTGACATTTATAATGTCTCAAGTAAGACAGGGATAGGCCATGATAAAGTTATATCCATTCACTGCATTAAAAAGGAAGTGCGTTTTCCATTAAGACAACTAAGCACCATGGTCTGGACATTTCCCCACCATATGTGACTAGAGCAAGGATAGTGATGCCACCAGGAATGGGTGGGAGCCAGGCCACTGGGGATGAGACCTAGTTGATGAGTGGACACTATAAACCATATCTGGTATGGTTGAAATGTGGAATATACTTTCCAATCCAATATTCTCATGTTAAAATATTCATAGATAACACATTGCAAGAATTTAAGATACAATCAAATAGAGAAACAGTTTTCAGCCAAATACAAATAAACCATTTTTATCAATGAGGCTAAAAAATGTCCATTAATGGAGCTGAAAGAAGCTATATGAGGCATCAGAAAGAAATGGATTTAGAATTGGGACTGGAAGGACAGGTCGGCAACTGCTGGGCTACGGACAGTCATTTGGAGGGGGTGTGTCATTTAGGGCCACAGCATGGGGTTTTGAAGGCCTAGCCCCCAGGTTTAAATACAGGATCTGTCACCAAAGCCATTTAACCTTTTGGAGCCTCCGTTTCCTTATTTTTCACTTGGGTGGCAGGACTACGTGATCATGGTGGGTCTTCTGTCACATCACTCTACAGAGTTTACAGATGAAATGGGATGAAGAAAGCTTCCATTCATCCACTAAACAGAAAGGGTTTGGATCCGTGGTGGTCTTTACCACGGCCAAGGCTGCCAACAGGGTCTGTTACCTCGTCTTCCTCCATTCTTTGATGCACATGAGCAGGACCCCCCGCATGTGAAGGAATACCACCCACCCCACCCCACAGTCTCTTGTCAGTGAGCCACGAACAAATCATACACAGAGAGAAGCTTCTTTTGTCTTCAATTTAATTGAAGTTACTTAGAAAAATAATCAGGCTTGAATGGCTTTTCCTGGAGGAAAGTTCATGAACGTTTCACGCTTTTGTTGGCAATGTGGAATTCAGCTTTCTTGAACAGTACAGTAAGATAAGGGAGAGTTTTCTATAAGCCTTCTACTGCATACAAATATGTAAAAAAAAAAAAAAAATCACACTCCACAAAGATGTTAAATTATAGATCCATATGCTAGACTGAGCATGCTCATAAGAAAACAGTATGGGCAGCCCCTGGTGTACCTGACAAAGAAAAGCTGACTGAAACGCGCCTGTTCACAGCCAGCCAACAGTCAAGCTGGTTGTAGGTCCTGCTGCCTGTTCATAGGTTCCAGTTGGTTGTAATGGGAAAAGGCTGGGGGAAATGCTGGTTGTGGGAACCTGGGGGAACGATGAGGTCAGTCCTGCTGATGTAAGGGTGGGCAAGGAAGGGATTCTTGCACAGAAGGGGCAGCTTTGATGATGTGTGTGTAGGGGACGACCAGGCTGAGAGCACCACCCACCAAGTACTGGGTCCCTTGGCCCCTTGCCAGGTTAGAACAGGGACTTGTGCGATCATGGCCTCAGCCCTGGCCCAGACGCCACCAGTTAAGTGGGCTAGGAATTTGCTTTTGTTCTGGGGACTTTCTACTAGCGGGATTCAGACCCTTGTGCCTCCATGCCTTTGCCACCAGGAGGACTGGTCCAACCGAAGTTTCCACTGCCCACTGCTCTCCTGTGACACCCAGATCCCAAACACGCAGGAAGGGAGGTGAAGCTCACCTGGTGGGCAGGTGGAAAAGAAGGACCTCTCTGAGACACCACAGGTCAGCACACTGCTCTTCTTCCCAGACCAGCTGGGAGGCAGAGAGGGGGTTCCAGAGAAGCTGCAGGAATTTAAGCCCTAATATTCTAGAGTTTTCTAGCCAAAGAGATAAGGTGATGGGAACTGTCCTTGTAAATATGACCCTGACTGCCTGGTTTGAAAACACAGCAGCACTTTTGAACAGTGGCTCAGAGGTGAGACACGTGCCTGTACTTTTCTCTGGCTAAGCATGTGCTAGAAAGCATTTTCCAAGTTTCCTTTAAAAACACACAAATTGGTGTTTCCCAGGCATAGTTGCACCCATGGATTCTTTTAAACCAAGGACACAGACTATTTTCTACATTCGGCAAAACAATTGAATCTTAACTGAAACATAATTTATACCACTAGAAAATAAACTATGAATAAAGAACAAAACGTGAGGGGAAGAGTCCCTCGTTAGAGAACTATACTGATGTACCATCCCCTGAAGAACTATCTTTCTCACTTGAGAGAGAGAAAACGGAGAAAAGGAGATCTGCAGACAGCACCGAGCTTGCTGGCATAGCTGATCGAAGATGGAAACGGATATGCAAAACTCAGGAAATCTACATGAATTTCCATTTTAAACCAGAAAGCACTCGGCTTGCACTGAGGCGCAGGGAGACCACAGTGGCCTTGTGCCCCACCCCACCCCCTTCCTTCTGTCCACACCACCCAAGACCTCCTCCACTCCACTTGGGAGGGACAGAATCGTTGACCGTGGGAGTGTCCAGGATTAGAACCATTGCACATAAATAAAAGTTGAATTCATTTGACAAAGTACCTCTGTTGCTACAAACCATCCAGATGGACACTGCGACGCTGTGTTATTTTCTTTTTTTGTTTTGTTTTGGTTTTGTCTTTTGGAGTGGGGTAAGAGGGGCAGTGCTGACCCTTGAACACCTCAGATGTGCTCAATCAACCTAACCCATGTATATGCTGTGGAACATTAGCTCTGGGAGATGATCTGCAAAATTGGGCCTCCTGGTCACGTAATTTCGGGAAATGCTGTGGACTCTGTGACACTCGGGGATTCACGATGCACACAGCACACATTCAAGGCTCTGTAACGTCCTGGGGAAAGGAAACTGACTGAACTTTCCTTGCTAAGGATACGTGACCACAAAAGCCTTATTTTGGATCACATAAACTTGCCATCCCCTAGAACCTGTGTTCTGCAGAGCATATATATATATATATATATATATATATATATATATATATATATATATAATTTTTTTTTTTTTTTTTTTAATGCTGGACCACCTGTTTCATGAACAGAAGCTCTATTTCTGAGAACTGTGTCCCCTGCCTGGAATAGGGTCCAGACATCGCCAAAGACTGTCACTCTACTTGGTAAAACATGTTGCGTAAAGGAGTCACTGTGTCCTTCACAAGGGGCGAGAGCATGGAAGAATGTGCACAACATTTATAAATACCTTCGGCCACCTTCATCAGTGCACACTTCACTCACATTCAATAAAATAATTTTCTCGGTGAGATGTGGCAGCTGCTGCTCACTGAGCGGCCTCTGAGCCTTACCCTACAAGTCTCATAGTTTCTGTGAATAAATTATTCATGTTTTTGTTTGTTTTAAAATTTTCTTCTCACCCCTTGGCTATAACTACATCAAAAACAAAACAAAAAGAAAAATTTACCCACACCCCATCCCACCCAAACCCCTATTATTAGAACTATTATCATTATTATTATTATATACAGTATTTGCTACCAACTCATTCTAGCTCTAAGAGTGATGTGGCTCAAACTTCAATCGAGGCATCGGAAGTGGTTGAAATGAGACGCGTGTGCAGGTGTTAATGAGCAAAGAACAGGAAGTGAATGCTTTCAGCCTTCCAGAAGAAAAGGGGGACTGGATTATCACCCCAGAAGGCTGTCCTTGCTGCTCATGCATGGTGGTCACAAAGGTGCTGATGGCCATAGAAAAATGCAAATTTGCGGGGTTCTTCTGCTTAGGAACAGCCCAAACTTCACGTTAAGGCCAAAACACTGGGGATCTGCTAATTGTCAAGCTGGATACTCTGTGTCCATGTAAAGCTTCTTGAGAGCTGAGATGACTGGTTTTTGTTCTAGCTGCAGGGCCTAGAATGAGGCCTGGCACATAGTAGTTGCTCAATAAATACTTGAAGACTATAAAGCAACAGTCACTTCACCTTCATCACAACTGGCACTGCCAGTTCAACATTTCTTTAGAAATAAGCTGATTCTATCAGAATACTAATTCTGGTGGGGAAAAAGAAAAAAAGAAAAAGAAGCTGCAATCAGCTTTCTCCTTGGTTTAAAAAAAAAATCACATTTCTTTAGCACAAGGGACTTTTGGGTTGACTGGAAATCGGTTTGGAATTAATCCCTTGCAAAGGTGCCTCTTTCCATTTATTTCTAGCAGAATTTCAAGAATGGTGGCATCAATACACATCACACTGGTTGTCATCACACAGTGACTCTATGAACAGCGAGTGAGAACATTCACGCCCCCCAGATGAGCTATAGCAAGCACAGGATGAAACATAGAGGTCTTCTGCAAAGACGGGAGAACCTTGCTGCTACACAAAGAAATCTATACAGAGACCATGTTTAAATAACTATAAATAATATTAATTAGAATTTATGGAATGCACAATTCATGGAATTCACCAGAACACAAGGAAACCTTTGAGAGAGTGTTGTAGTTTTCATGTCTAAAAACAAGGACACCCACTCTATCCTCCTGCAAAGATAGCTGTCCTTCCCCACTAAGGATTTTAAATAATTCTCACTATGCTGCTCGCAGCATCATCCCCAAAGAAACATTAATTTACAAAATAACCCAATATCCATATAATTCTTTTGACAAATAAAAATCTTAAATTAAAAAGCATGATTCTCTCCCCTCCCCCACCCCCTTTATTCCAATTTCAGGTAGCTTGGCACTGAGTAATTGAACATTAAAAAATCGAGTTTGTAGACTTCGTACAGCTGCGTTTGGTGCTCTGAGCTGATGTTCTGGAAGAACTCTGTGGTCATTTCATCAGTAGTTCTGGTGGATTTGGCATAGGTGGGGAACTTCAGGTAGCTGCCCACGCCCGCCAGCTGCAGCACGTAATTCGAATCCTCCTCCAGCGTCTCGTACTTGCCCACGAGGTCGTAGTGGATGTGGCACGGGTGGCAGAGGGAGTAGACGGTTTGCCAGTGTTCGTTGAAGGGCTCCTCGCGCTGGGTGTGCGGGTCGATGAGATAGGCCACGAACTCCTCGAACTTGACGTCGTCGCCCCTGCGCAGCGCCTCCTGCGTGGCGTTCTTCCGCTGCCGCTTGATGATCTTGGTGCCGTAGCGCTTGTGGAAGGACGTGTTGTACTTCTGCGTGAACTTGTTGCGGTAGGCCGACACCAGCCGCTCGAAGGGCTCGCGCACGAACAGGAACTTCATGTAGCTTTTCAAGCGGTGGTTGATTTCCGGGATGCTGTACTGGTTCAGGGTCTTCAGGTTGGCGGAGACGTGCGCCTCGTTGGCCGGGATCTCCATGGGGTCGCTGTACTTGCCCCGCCCGGTCAGGACCATCATGAGCCGCTTCCAGTTGGTGCAGGCCACCTTGGGCACGTAGCAGTAGATGAGCTCGTGGTCCTCGTCCACCACCAGGTGCTTCAGGTCGTTGGGGGTCAGCACTCGCCGCTTGCGGCTCATGGCGCTGCTCGCCCGGCACGTGTCCGTGACCTGGTCCCTCCTCATCTGGTGCAGGACCGCGGTGTTGGAGAGCTCCAGCTGCAAAGGGGACACAAGAGGAATACGAACTCAGTACTCCCTGGCGCTGTTTCCACTTGGCCACACCCATAACCAGGATGGCCACCGCAGGCCACCAAGGCAGCCAACTGACAACGAATGGCCTCAGTCTCCATTTCTGATTCTCCATCTGCTGTCTCAATGATTTTGGTTCCACCATACTTCCTTTGCAGAGTAATATAATGATGATGAATTCTATGACTTACCCATCACCCTTCACGTGTTGGGCACTTTACGAGAGAGAGAGAGAGAGAGAGAGAGAGATACAGTTTTTCTTTTCTTTCTCTGTACAACAAACTCGAACTATTGTTGATTTATTTAATAATATCAAGTACCTACCACTGTGCTTCAGTCTTGCCAGGAAGAGAGAAATGAGGCTCAGAGAGGTTAAGTTACTAGCTTAAGATCACACAGCAAGAGCCAGAGCCAGAAGTCAGACTCAGGTCTGCCTGGCAACCAAAGCTGCCCACTTTTTGTTCTCCTCTGATGGCCGGTCTTCTTGAATGAAGTAGGAAGAAAGCATGGAGGCCTGGCATTTGATTTATCTATTTCAAAGCAAGGGGAGCCACTTTTTCTAAACGCCTGTCACTATGGACATCAGTTGCTTTTTGCTTCTAATGGTATCGGTGCCTCGATTTCCCTCTGAGAATCCATGTTCCCTTCTCAGTTCCCTTTCCTCTCAAACGGCCGCACTTTGACAACGGCAGCCTTGAGCCTGGGGACAGGGAAGAGGGCCACCATGCAGAGAGAGGAAGACTTGGGGTGGACGGCACAGAGGAAAGACAAGCAGAAAGACTGAGGGACGTATAACATCGTCTGAATATCGAGGCCCACATGTTGTTGAAACCAGACCCCCGGTCACCACTGGAAGTTTCCACGGTCAGGGGAGCGGGGCAAACCATGACGGAACGCTAATGCTCTGAAAGTTCGACATGTGAGAGGTAAGATTCTCTCACTGCTTTCAGCCTCGCAGACAACGGGCAGACATCTCGAAGGAGTCATTGCTGTCCCCCTGACAGGCATTCCCCTCGGCAATCCTATACTGTCACTCTTCCCATCAAGTAGGAGAGTTTATTTCTCCAGCCCCTGGATGCCAGCGGGCTGGGATTTGCTGGGACTAGCAGAACATGCTGGAAGTGATGATGAGCAAGTTCTAGAGGGTCTATTGTGACATCTTGCAGTCCCCACCCTTTGCTCCCCAGGCTGTATCTCCAGGGCTTAATGCAAGTGCCAGGCACATAGCAGACACTCAGTATATATTTGTTAATAATCTCTTTAGGGAAATGACATAAAAATAGGAAGCCACCTCTGCAACTAAGGAAACTTCCCAGCTGTTCGTAGATGGCAGAATAGTCTTCAATAGGAACATACTAGGATGATTAGCATTCCCCCCAAATTCCTGTCTGCCTGGAATCTCAGAATCTGACCTTATTTGTTGTTGTTGTTGTTGTTGTTGTTGTTGTTGTTGTTGTTGTTTGCAGCTGCATTAGTTAAGATGAGGTCATCCTGGAGTAGGGTAGGCCCTAATCCCGTGACTGGTGTCTTTGGAAGGACAGGAAACAGAGACTCAGAGACGCCCAGAGAGAAGACCATGTGACAAAGAGGCAGGGAGGGGTCTACCCTTACAGCCTTCAGAGGGAGCCCTGCCGACACCTTGACCTTGGATTTCCAGCCTCCAGAACCGTGAGAGAATACATTTCTGTTGTTTTAAGTGGGCAAGTTGGTAGTAATGTGTTACAGCAGCCATGGGAAATGAATAGAGGAGCCAAGTCTTCAGTCAGTAACTTTGAGCAAGTTGGTATATAAGGTTTAAATGTATAAAAGATGACATCATAGAAGAGAATACAGTATTTTTACATAGTAGAAGGAAAGGGTATTAGGACACTGGTGAGTAGAAAGAGGATACAATTTGAAATCAGAAGCCCTAGGCTTGATCTTGGGTAAGACCCTAAACTTTAGGAGCCTCAGTTCTCTTATTTGCAAAATAGGGATAGGAACACCCCATAGGAGGGTCAAGTGAATCAAATAAGGTATGGTGCAGCATTTAGAAAATAAGGTCAAGCCTAGTTCAGAATTTGGACATAGTAGGCAGTTAATATGTATGCAGCTTTCTGTGAAAGAAGAAACAAGAAATTCAGAAAAGGGCAGGAATCTCAAAGACCAATTTCACCAGGGTTGTAGTTTTGTTGCAGGCCAGCCCTAGGTCATGGAATTCGATGAATATTTATTTTGAATAGAAAAACTGACTTTTCCACTTCCTGACTTCTTAGCAGACGTAGTTATCATCTTAAGAGGTGCACTCATGCCATTTAAAACAACAGGACGCACTGTCCTGCGGAAAATGCTGGTAGAAGGACCAGGAAGGAAAAGGGCCCATCAGTCTCGCCCACTTGAATTTCTATGGACAGTTTTGAAGGCAATCTGTTACTAACCGAGCGGAGAAACAAGGGGACCCCCCCCCCCTTTTTTCCAGCTCTTTTCAGTTCGAGACAATTTTCCGACCACCTAATCCCCAGGGAGGCAGCATGTCGGTTAACACTGCATTCAGGACCGCCGAGCCGTGAAAAACAGAACCGATACCACCCTATCAGTTTACCCCCAATTGCAGAGACAGAAAAGAACTCGGCGCGGCTCTGAAAGGTGGCGTTTGCGGTTTCTTTCTCGTCCATTTCCGCCTTCTCCATGGCTGAGGGGGTGGCAGATGGGGTACCTGTGGCAATGAGACGCACACGTTTCCCCCAGGAGGACTTGGGGAGGCAGGGCAAGAGAGTAATAAGCATGTTCTCAAATGTGAGACGCCTCCAGGCCCCCTTCCCAGGGGCAGCTGCCCTGGACCTCCGGTGTTGAATTTTTTCTTTTTTTACAAGCGACTTTATTTTTAAAAATTTCACTGTTTTAAAATAACTTCAGACTAGGGTTGACGTAAGTTATTAAAAATACAACTAAAATCTACACCACAATGAAACTAGGTAGAGAACCATGTGACCCAAACAAAGGTGCACACTGGGCCGAGCCCTGGTCGCCTGACAGTCGCCTGACGGATGAGGCGGTTTGAGTGGGACCCGGGTCCTGCCCGAAACGCGGAGGCACGCCCCTCGCGGTAGGGCACGCCCCTCGCGGTAGGGCACGCCCCTCGCGGTAGGGCACGCCCCCGCTCCGCACCAAGCCTCGTTTCCCCCGCACTTTCTCATTTCCGGGTACTGTAAAACCCAGCTCCCTGTAATATCATCTGATCCGACGTCGGTACCAACGCATCATTTATCTCCTTTCTGTCTCGGCCCGTTTCTAATTAAGACCATAAAAATGGACCTACGCGGTGCCACTCGGAGCATCGGTGAACACAGATGCCATGGTTTCACATGGCAGGACTGGGTTGTCGGGGTGCCCTGATAATCCAGGTGTGCTCTGATTCCCGTTTTCAGAGGCTTATTGCCAAAATAAAAATACAAAATTTACAGTTTTCCTACAGCACTCCAGACCCCTGGGACTTGTATCTGTGGACCCCCGAGCCTTGGCTTAAGAAACCTAGATTAAGGGGGAGCCCTGGGCAGATCGGAGGGAAGACAGGAGTTCTTTACCATCCTACCAAGGTGGGGCAGGAGAGGTTTCCAATGGCAGTCCAGGCTGTTCCAGAAATCTCCGCGTTTGCTAGTAGGACCAATGGCATGTTAGAAATTGCAGCTAAATAGTGATTTCTAACCTAAAAAAAGAAAAAGTGCAAATCTGGCCCTGTCACTTCTACACTGGTTCCCAAGCAGGGCTCACGGGAGCTTCTGCAGGAGTAATAACTGTTCAGCAACTATTATAACCCAGGTTCCCTAAGTTTCGGCTCCGGAACTACCCAAGGGACCCACAATGCGAGCACACGCGTGTGACGAGGACCTGCTGACAAAGCAGTTTGCTCCCTGGTCAGTGGAAGAGAATGCCTGTTTTATAAATTTCACAAGGGTTTGCTGGTCTATAGTTATCTGAGCTGTGTGATCAATCTCCTTCCTCCTTCACTCCCTTTCTCTTCCTCCTCCTCTTATTTTTTCCATTCTCAAAGGTATTTGAAGAGAACATACCAGAGGATGTGTGAAATAGGACAAAGCAAATGTATTAATACTAACTACAAGGGCTGTGAGCAACGATCTCAGTTGGCTGTGGGCTTCCTAGCAGCAAGGGCAAAAGGGGAAATGTGATCAAATCTTGTCTCTGCTCTCAGAACAGAGAAGCACTCCAATTGCTCAGGGCAGAAGATGTGCAAGATTTTAAGGGACTCAGACATTTCAGTCAGGGAGGGAGAGTCTTGGGTTTAGTTTGCTCGTGTTAGAGAATTCAAGGCTTGTTTTCCCCAATGGATCGAATAGAATTGTAACCAATGTTACAATTCTAACTACCACCTCGAGTCCACAGAACGTCCCAGCACTTACAGAACACTTTCACATACACCATCTCATTAAAAAACCCCCTGGAACTTCCCCAGAGCCTACTCGAAGAAGGTTCCTGTTTAATGGACCAGCCCACACTTTCAACCACATGTCATTTGGGTGGGTGGCGGGCTGGCTGCTTCCAGATAGTAATGCTGCATGCATGGAAACCACCTGGAGGGCTTGTTGAGGCGCAGTTTGCTGGGTCCACCCACCCCGAGTTTCTGATTTCATGGGTCAGGTACAGGGCCTGAGAATTTGCATTTCTAACACGTTCCCAGATGGGTCGTTGGCCTGGGCTGCCATAACAAAATACCACACACTGGGTGCCTTAAACAGCAGAAACTGACTGACAGTTCTGGAGGTGCAGGCAGGGCAGGTTTCTCCTTGGCTTGCATTTAGGTCTGCCTTCTTGCTGCCTATTTACGTGGCTGTCGCTCTGCACATGTTGGCACCTGGCATCTCTTCTTATAAGGACACCAGTCCTACTGGATTAGGTACCGCCCTAATGGACTCACTTTAATTTAGCCAACTCTCTAAAGGCTGCATCTCCAAATATGGTTAAGTTCTGAGATACTTCACCATATGCATTGGGGACAGAAGGACACAATTCAGTCCATCACATCAGGTGATGCTGATGCTGCTGGTCCGGGGACCAGACTTTGAGAACCACAGCATTACACTACGAGGCAATGACTGTAATCTAACGTCTTTCACCCATTCATAGCCGTTCTTAATTATAGAACACAGAGCCCAGGTTCCCCATCTGCTGCCAAGGGACTCCTAGATCTGCCTCCCGTCCCACCCCCAGCTCCCTTCATCTCTCCCTTTCATCTGCCAAGAGTATAAATTAGGGCCGAGGAGGGCTGACTCGAGGACACCGTGAACATGGCGACCGGCCCTGGGCTGTGGCCCGCACTCTCGTTCAGATGCCTATTTTTAATTTGGACACTTCAAAAAGGCAACTATCATTATTTTAAGTACCAAATTCTGGGACCTTTTGAAAAAGTCTTTAAAACTTTCCTGTGTTTCTTCTGAAAAGGAAGAAAAGTGGGTTTCCCTTAAGTTAAAACATCTTAATGTGGGGTGTACAGTTTCTCTCAGACACAGGAACTTAAACGGAAGGCGGGGCAGCCCCTGAAGAAGAGTGGAAACGCAGAGAAACAGGTGAATTTGGAGGCATCGCGTCAGAGGAGCTTGGCGAAGTCTGCCATTGACAACCGTTAGCTTGGAACCAGCCTCAGTTTCTCCACTTGAAAATCCTAACGTGAAGCCCCTTCCAGCAAGCATCTCAGCTGTGCTGCCATCGTCCTGTCCATTTTAAATTGAGGAAGGTGAGGAGAACCTGATGCTCTGACCTGCTGTGACTGCCCATACGTCACACTTCCTTCTGGTCCAGAAAGTCCTCAACTCTCATGAGGGATCCCTGCAGAAACCACCTCCACAGCAAAGAAGAGCTGCATATTTATGCCGGCTACCTTTTAGTGAACACTTACTACGTTCTAGCCACCATTAATCCTAACTCTAGGCAAGAGAGTCGTATTCCTAATTTGCGGATGAGATAACTGAGGGTCAGAGAGAATAAGTAACTCGCTCAAGATCAAGGGGGCTGGGGTTTGAATCCAGGCAGCTGTGCTCTGAGACCCTGCAGTCCGTGGGCTCCCACCTGGGCGTCCGCAGGCTCTGAGACCCGGCAGTCCGTGG